>BLSH010530744.1:128547-169217 GCA_018402905.1 Glandirana rugosa
CAAGGTCACTTCCTTTGAGAATTCCGTAGTCGTATGGTTCTGTAAAACTTGATAAAGTACGAGGGTTGAAACACCCTTGTCAAACCCCTACCGGGGAAGGACAAGGTTGTACTGAAACGTGGTCACGTGTTTCGTTCCAGGTATTTCTGCACCTACTCGTTCAAAACTTAATCTTATCTTGATTTACATGCACTATATTACCAAAAGCATTGGGACGCCTGCCTTTACACACACATGAACTTTAATGGCATCCCAGTCTTGGTCTGTAGGGTTCAATATTGAGTTGGCCCGCCCTTTGCAGCTATAACAGCTTCAACTCTTCTGGGAAGGCTGTCCACAAGGTTTAGGAGAGGTCAGGCACTGATGTGAACGAGGAGGCCTGGCTCACAGTTTCTATTCTAATTCAAAACTTGCTCATCCACGTCTTTATGGACCTTGCTTTGTGCACTGGTGCAAAGTCATGTTGGAACAGGAAGGGGCCATCCCCAAACTGTTCCCACAAAGTTGGGAGCATGAAATAGTTCAAAATGTCTTGGTATGCTGATGCCTTAAGAGTTTCCTTCACTGGAACTAAGGGGCCAAGCCCAACCCCTGAAAAACAACCCCACACCATAATCCCCCCATCCACCGAATGATTTGGACCAGCGCACAAAGCAAGGTCCATAAAGACATGGATGAGCGAGTTTGGGGTGGAGGAACTTGACTGGCCTGCACAGAGTCCCGGCCTCAACCCGATAGAACACCTTTGGGATGAATTAGATTGGAGACTGCATCCACATCAATGCCTGACCTCACAAATGCACTTCTGATGGTGAAACATTCCCATAGACACTCCTAAACCTTGTGGACAGCCTTCCCAGAAGAGTTGAAGCTGTTATAGCTGCAAAGGGTGGGCCAAATCAATATTGACCCTATGGACTAAGACTGGGATGCCATTAAAGTTCATGTGCATGTAAAGGCAGGTGTCACAATACTTTTGGTAATATAGTGTATTTGTGTACAAGTTTTTTGTGCTAAAGGTCTAATTCTGGAAAAATTCTGCACCAATAACAAATGAACCAATATTAAGGAGATGAAGCCTAGTGTACCATACTTTTGGAGCAAAGGTAAGGCCTCATAAAGCAACATAAAACACAATAATAGTCTCACCTCCTCCGGCCGGCTCAATACATGTCCCTCGGGTCCTGTGATTCCTTGTTCTAAGATCCTTAGTTGCTCCTGCAATAGAAATGGCATTTTTTAATCTACTGGTTACCTATTAGAAATACAGGCTCAGAATACTCACACAGTAAGATTGGTATCAACATTATATTGCAGAATAAAAAGACATTTATTGGGTAGTGTCTGCCTTGTATAATTCAGCACAGGCTCAGTATTACCTCTGTTTCGCCAGTAGATGTCAGTGTGATAATACAGATATACAGTAATGGAAACAGTGACACCATGTGTTGTGAAGACTAATATAATGAGATTAAGTCATTCAGAAGCAGGATGTTTGACAAGTACTGATAAAGATAGAATAGGCAGACAGCCAGCAGCCATGGCCATTTTTTTCTAAAATAATATAACTTGTTTTATCCTACCAAGAAAAGCGAAATACCTGTTTCTTTTTACTGTATAAAGTGGTACATATAAATTGTTAGTTCGCCTTAATAGCAAAAAATTAACTAACACTGCACCCCCCCTCTGTACTTACCTCTGGAGTAGCGAAGCTGTCGGCACCACAACAACTTGCTCAGGAATGTGAAATTCCTGCTCTTCTCCGCGCAGTGTTTCCTGGATGGACCAGACTGATTCTGATTGGTCAGCGTGGTCATAGTGAATCGATCTGGTTGGGCCTGCTACATAGAGAAGAGTGGAGATTTCAAATCTCCGAACCGTTGGACCTGCTGCAGAGTGCTGATAGCACAGCAACCCTGGGAGAGAAGTACAGCGGAGACTTGGGGTGGGGGTTCACCTTTGCATTTTTTCTGTAAACCCTTTAATTGAGTCCTAGTGTCATTTACTACATCTGCCTGCTTCTATAGCTGGGTTAAATCTCTCCAGAGAAATGCAAGTAATGGTAAGATTGAACTATATTCAGTTACTTTCTTGGAACAAATGCAGCTTTCTTTGTAGGTACAGTATCTCGCAAAAGTGAGTGCACCCCTCACGTTTTTGTAAATATTTTATTCTATATTTTCATGTGACAACACTGAAGAAATGACACTTTGCTACAATGTAAAGTAGTGAGTTTACAGCTTGTATAACAGTGTAAATTTGCTGTCCCCTCAAAATAACTCAACACACAGCCATTAATGTCTAAACCGCTGGCAACAAAAGTGAGTACACCCCTAAGTGAAAATGTCCAAATTGGGCCCAAAGTGTCAACATTTTGTGTGGCCACCATTATTTTCCAGCACTGCCTTAACCCTCTTGGGCATGGAGTTCACCAAAGAGTCACAGGTTGCCACTGGAGGCCTCTTCCACTCTTCCATGACGACATCACGGAGCTGGTGGATGTAAGAGACCTTGCGCTCCTCCACCTTCCATTTGAGGATGCCCCACAGATGCTCAATAGGATTTAGGTCTAGAGACATTCTTGGCCAGTCCATTACCTTTACCCTCAGCTTCTTTAGCAAGGCAGTGGTCGTCTTGGAGGTGTATTTGGGGTCGTTATGTTGGAATACTGCCCTGCGGCCCAATCTCCGAAGGGAGGGCATCATGCTCTGCTTCAGCATGTCACAGTACATGTTGGCATTCATGGTTCCCTTAATGAACTGTAGCTCCCCAGTGCCGGCAGCACTCGTGCAGCCCCAGACCATGACACTCCCACCACCATGCTTGACTGTAGGCAAGACACACTTGTCTTTGTACTCCTCACCTAGTTGCACGCTTGACACCATCTGAACCAAATACGTTTATCTTGGTCTCATCAGACCACTGGACATGGTTCCAGTATTCCATGTCCTTGGTCTGCTTGTCTTCAGCAAACTGTTTGTGGGCTTTCTTGTGCATCATATTTAGAAGAGACTTTCTTCTGGGACGACAGCCATGCAGACCAATTTGATGCAGTGTGCAGCGTATGGTCTGAGCACTGACAGGTTGACCCCTCTACCTCTGCAGCGATGCAGGCAGCACTCATATGTCTATTTCCCAAAGACAACCAGACAGGGTCTAGCCAATCTTCCTATAGTCTACTCTAGGCCATCTTTATGTAGAGCAACAATTATTATTTTCAGATCTTCAGAGAGTTATTTGCCATGAGGTGCCATGTTGAACTTCCAGTGACCAGTATGAGAGAGTGAGAGTGAGAGCAATAGCACCAAATTTAACACACCTGCTCCCCATTCACACCTGAGACCTTGTAACAATAAAGAGTCACATGACACTGGGAGGGAAAATGGCTAATTGGGCCCAATTTGCACATTTTCACTTATGGGTGTACTCACATTTGTTGCCAGCGGTTTAGACACTAATGGCTGTGTGTTGAGTTATTTTGAGGGGACAGCAAATTTACACTGTTATACAAGCTGTGCACTCACTACTTTACATGGTAGCAAAGTGTTGTTTGTTCAGTGTTGTCACATGAAAAGATATAATAACATATTTACAAAAAATTGAGGGGTGTACTCACTTTTGTGAGATACTGTATCTGGTCCCACTGTCAGTGCTGGAGATTGGCCAATCTCAGTGTTGATTCTCTCTTTAGATCAGTGTTCCTCAACTCCAGTCCTCACGGCTCACCAACAGGTCATGTTTTCAGGATTTCCATTATTTTGCACAGGTGATTTGATCAGTTTCACTGCCTTAGTAATTACCACAGCTGATTCATCTGAGGGAAATCCTGAAAACATGACCTGTTGGTGGGCCTTGAGGACTGGGTTGGGGAACACTGCTTTAGATCACACAATGAAATGTCATGGTTTGTGGTGAAAGCAGCACTGGAACTCAAGGAAAAAACTCTAATTTCCGCCTTTCCCATGAGCTGTGAATTACTGCCGCTGCATAGGTTTCAGGTCCGGCTCTTTTTGCACCCATCCTGCTAAAGCGCCCACCCCTTCTGCCTACTCCGTGGGCAGGCCGTTAGTGTACACAGCACTTGCCCAAGAAAGAGAATTATCTTTTATTGCTTATTTGTCCATCCTGTCAATAAAGTTAACATAGCTCGTCTAACTGATTGTTGTATAAACGTAAAACAATCATTTACTTATATTACCTAAAATAAAGATAAGCAAAGGCTTATAAACATTGTAAATCATGGATTGGTTACTGACGCGTATCTATTGCAGTGACACTCTTACCTCGGCGATGATATCACCATTTTCGGCATGCACCTGTGCAATGGCGCCAATGTCCCTGATCACACTGAACACTTCATAGATCTGAGAACAGAAAAGAGATGGTTATTAGAGGCTCTTCATTATTTCCATGTTAATGAGAAATAGTATTAAAAGGATATCTAAACCCCATAACATAAATATTATATACCACAGCTTATCAGCCCTTAAATGTGGTGGCTGCATTCATTTTCTTATTTCAGGCTGAGAACATTTTATGCATTTACAGAAAATACCAGTTGATCCTGCCAGAATTTCAGTGTCCTTCAAACTACCAGTGCACTTAACTGAAATCTAAAACAATTTAGACAGCTTTTTCAGCTATCTTCAAGAACCACAGAACACCTCCAACTTACGTTATAGAGATAAGGAGAGGGGGGTATTTGTAGTTGAAATCAGGAGAGCAGCCTAGGGAGACAACACTGTGAGGCAGCGAGCATTGTCACCCAAGGACAAGAAGTATCATACCACACATCTATGAACAGGTACATATACTGTATACAGGTATATATATATATATCATTTTTTTTTTTTGACATGACAGGGCTTTTAACACTCCCCCACTCGAAAAAAAATTCTTCCTTAAGATACAATATTCAAATCACGTGGATGTAAGGGTAGCTTAAAAGAAACTGGAGCTTTTCAGTACTTGGAAATTTTATATTGAATGACATTATAATATTGCACTTCCCTGATCAGCCACAAAAACAGGCTAGATAATAACATCATAGTAATTACAGCATGATATTGTGTATGAAGGCTAACCAAGGGCTGCATATTGTAATGCCAGGCGACCTGACTCTTCTCTATGTGGCCCCATCTTTTGGCTGACAGCCATAATACCCCTTCTCTACCCCAAAGGCATATCTCTGCCCCCTGTGACATCAGGCAAGGTCGGCTGTCATCAGATCCTGACCAGGTCTCCAATGTGCATCTGACAGAGGGGAGTGGGGATGCCGCGGAAGTGAAGGAAGGATGTATTTCTCAGACTACAATCAGGAAGATGCCACAGTACACAGAGCTTGGCCTTACAAAAGGACTTAGAAAGCCTTTATGCACAATATTAACATTTAATTTTTTTTTTTTTTATATATTTGTGATTACATCTCTTTAAAGATAAACTATAGATCACTTTCAGTAACGTTTGATGTAAAATTGACTATTTTCTGTTGGTTTTCCTTCTAGAGTTCACAGATATGTCCAACAATGCCAAAGTTACCTGTAATAAGCCACTTCTGAGATTAAAGAGGAACTCCAGGCTCCTTCAGAGAAGTCAGCAGTCAGCAGCTATAAATACTGTAGCTTTTGACGTGTAATATAAAATTCTTCACCATGGGGATCTGGACCAGAAGTGAGAGTGGGTACCTGTCAAAACCAGTTACCCGCTCCCCCGCCCCCCCCAAAAAAAAGTGCCAAAATGTGGTAGTGGAGGGGGTTTGAATGCAAACCTCTTTTGGGTGGAGCTCCGCTTTAGGTAAATTGCAGCAGAAGCTGAGCGGCCCCCAAATGATGTTCCTGATTTCAGAAAGCAATTGTCATAGTGGACCATTTCTAATGTCCTGGGGGTAGTAATGAGAACCCGAGGTTGGAGACAAAAAAAAAAAGACAAGATTTTTAGCATGTTAAACAATTTCCCGTTGAGGGAGTCCCAATCCTTTCCTTGGATATAGAGCCAGGGAAAAGCAAGATGCACAGAGTGTTCTCACCACTGGTTCCTGGCTCTGCACCAGTAAATGGACCATCTCTAATGTCCTAGAGGTAACAAACAGAACCGGAGTGTTTAGGACTCACAAGTTTAATTTTGAGTGCATTTGTCTCCCTATGAATGAGTCCCAAACCTTCCCCTTGTTAAAGTATAACTAAAGGCAAAACTTTTTTTTTTTTTTTGGATGGAGTGGAGAGGAATTAGAACACCTATCAGGTTCTATTGCTGCCTGTGCCCCCATTGGGAAGATTCATCCTCTCCATTTGTCCTGTTTACCATTATCATTGAAAGTGAAAGTAAGAAAAACCCTATATTTGGGTTGCCTTCAGAAAAATAGAGGGGAAATCTGTAGGGATTTCTTCTCACTTCCTCTTTGGCTATGGGACAGGAAGTGAAGGGAGATCTCCCCAATGGGACACAGATGGCAGAAAAAAAAAATGTGACAGGGGTTATAACCCTCTCTTACTCTATCCAAAATGAAAAAAAAGTTCTGCCTATAGTTCTACTTTAAGGAGCCAGGGAAACGCATGATGGACCGACTGCGCTCACCACTCCTGTCAATGTACCTGTAGATGGCCCATTTCTTATGTCCTAGGGGTAATAGAGAAGAACCAGGGACGATTCTGAGTATGTTGGACAATCTCCCTATGAGTGAGTGCCAATCCTTTCCACTAATATGGAGCCAGGAAAGAGCATAATGCTCAGACTGCTGTCTCCTGACACCGCATTGCTAGATGGACAAACATCATTCAGCCTGTTATGCTCAAGAAGAGATCTGCTTATCTATAACCAGCAAATCTTGTGCGGAGATAACACCACCAGAGCAGAACAGGAAGCCCAGCATTTTCATGGAAGCAGTAAACTATACACACAAAAAGGAGCTTTTGAAGACATGTACACAAGCTGATTATGGATTCCCTGCACAAGGAAATGACACATTGTTTACACACCCATGTGAATTTGAAATATAGGAAAAAAATGTTTAGCCTAAAAAGAAAGATTTCCATCCTTTTCACTTTATAGTAGACATGCACCTTTTGACGGAGGTCCTGTATCTGTCCCTGCTGCCTGTAAAGAAGTAATCAGGTTGATTTACCCATCTTTAAGGGAACGGTGTGTCTCCTACACTGGACCTGCAGGCTCCTGGCATCTGTGTACAGCCTGCTTTGATGCTGAGGAAGCGGATTCTGACTGCTACTACAGGGCAGAGTTGGAAGACAGGAATAGGCTTTTCATGGTGAGCAGTCATCTCCTAACACCTCCTTCCACGGAGGACAGGTTCACAGATTCCAGGGGTCTGTAGGGTATGGTGTGGGGAGAAATAAAGAAAAGTGACATCGGTCTTATCACAGCCTTCCTACATTAAAGTGTTACTAAACCCACAACAGTAAAATCAGTGTGTATATGCAGTAAAGCATGCTTGTTATACTCACTGTGGAACCTAAGGGGTTAATGCTCCACATTGAGTAAATCGGCTATTTGATCTTGTATGCATAGATCCTCCCTTTCTTGCATTGTCCCCAAAACATTTCCAGATAAGACAGTTAGTGGAGTCAGGCTGCACATGCTCAGTTTGGTGTGTATTGTTAGGGAGCTTTTTTTTCTTGGGAGAGTGCATGTGATCAGCACAGGGCCAATCAGCACTCTCCAGAGAGAGGATCAGGGGTCCTGCAGCCTCATAGGACAGGCTGTGCAGAATGAAAACTCCTCCTACAAGCTTTAACCAGACACTGAAGAAAACTGCTATATACTGCTGATGAGAAACGGTATTTAGCAGTTAATATTTACTAAAACTATTGCATTTCCATGTTCTGTGTACTGTGGGAAACCAGATATAGTTAATGCAGGGTCCTGGGTTTAGTAACACTTTAACTAATCTTGTGACGATGCAGAGAAAGAGGTTGTTGACAGAAGACGCCTGTGATGGATTCTACATGCAGTGGCATTGCTAGTACACAGC
This sequence comes from Glandirana rugosa, assembly GCA_018402905.1. NCBI lineage: Eukaryota > Metazoa > Chordata > Amphibia > Anura > Ranidae > Glandirana > Glandirana rugosa. The sequence continues at coordinate 136,532 of BLSH010530744.1, forward strand.
AAGGAGCCTCTGTGGACTGCAACATGAGCAGCACTCCACACGGATAGACAGAGACCTTACTACCCACACCACCATTGTCACTATGAAAACATTTTTTTGCCCGATGCAGCCAGTAGAAGAAAGTTGCATTCCTCTTTGGCGCATCAGTCTTGGTTATCGCCAATAGATAAGTGCCACTTCCCAGTGTGTTGGATGCATGTCTCCCGCTGGATGCTGTAGTTCCTCCAGCCTGCCACTACATCATTACAGTGTCCTGTAGTAACATAGCAGCTTTCTGGAGAAACCTCAGCATGAAGCAGGGGACACGTTCATCAACACCCTCTAAACAGAGATCAGCAACACCGTTGCCTTTAAAAACTGTGATTTGATTTTCCAAAATGTCCAACTTTTTTCTTTACAAGCTGACTCAGGCTAGACCTTTTATTATAGGGATAGTGTTACTTTTAAGTGTGACTAGCTGAATTACACAATGCTATGCGATTCAACGCAGCATCCAGGTGACTGTTCGTTGGCTATTCGTCCTGGCTGGTTCTGCGATGGTGCACATTAGAGGCTGAATTCATACTGACTTGCGATAAAATGCAGAGAAAATGGATGTACATCTCATCTGTTTTATACGCATTTGAACGTGCCTTGCGTTGATCTGAATTTTAGCACATTGTAAAATGCATATAAAAATGCACACCAATGGGCAAAGCACATTTATGTTTGAACAGACCAGGGCCCGACAAATCCCAGGCGCCAAGTCACCGTGGCGATTAGAAATTGTGTCCTGGTGCCTGGGCTTTTGTCAGCCCATTCACTGTTGCAGGGATGCACAATTTGTGTCGCCTGACGCCCGGGACATGCAGTACCGGCCTCCGGGCAGGTAGTTTTTTTCTACATTTAGCCCTGCTGCTTGCTCACTTGTCAGGTGGAAGCATTCGGGTGGCTCCGCTGCTGCCCAATTGCTTCCACGCACACGGGTAAAGTGCCCCCCCTCCACTATGTATCCCCTTCTCCGCATGCTCATCTGCAGGCCCAGGACTGTCATATCGGGCGCCGCAGGGTAGAGGGGAGGGAGGAGAGTGGACACACATGCGCTCTCCTCCCAATCTTGTTCCTGACCTGGAAGCGTTGTGTATGTTGACAGTTTCCCCGCCCAGCATGGCCAGGAAAGAATGTAATGCAGTGTGACCTGCACTGCATTACATTCAGTGGAGCACAGAGGATACATGTAGACCCTGCATGAGAACCTGTCACCAAAAAATTCATCCTGTGCTGAAAGCAAGAAAAAAAAAACTTTTTCTCTCAATTGTAAAATATTAAAGTTACACCCAAGCACATAAACCCCCCCCCCCCCCCCCCCACATATACCACACTATGGGGAACCCACGCATGAAAACGTTGATTGCGATACACATTAAATATCGCCACACATATGCACAAACTGTTTTTGAGATTCAAAGTAAATTTGTCAAACCCTGAAACAGCCTGTATAGGAAATGTGTACTGAGAAAAGCATATATGGGCAGGCAGTATTGAGGTTGACTTACTAAAAGCAAATATACTGTGCGCTGTAAGCTCAGTTGCTCTAGATCTGAGGGGAAGCTCTGAAATGAGGGGAAGCTCTGCTGATTTCTATCATCCAATCATGTACAAGCAAAAAATGCAGTTTTTGATTTTCCTTGCATATCCTCCTTAGATCTACAGCAACTGCACTTGCAGTGCACAGGCTATTTGCCTTTAGTAAATCAACTCCAATGTCCTTCTAAAAAAAAGTTGCCCAACTGCCGCTTGTTTCAATGCTTTCTGAGTCAGTGAGATGGAAGAAGTATGTCGTAAATGAAGTTAAAACTCTTGGCTATGGAAGTAAAGATGTCACTGAATCAGCATTACAGCCAGGGAACTAGAATATTCAGAAGGAGAGGTCACAAACAGCCCATGCATTTTTTTGTCACCCAAGTTCCTTGTGCAGTTGTAATGTGCTTACGGTATATTAAATACAACTAAAGTTTATATATGTAAAAGAAACACAAAGGGTATTATTTATAGTATTCTGGGGCCCTGATTAACTCACAGGAAGGAGAGCATTGATAACAATGGCCGTCTTCCCATAGGAAGGGCAGCACTGATCAGTATGCAGAGTGTGTCCCAGGAATGCTAGCAATGTGCCTAGCCTCAGAGGTGGCCAGTGCACTTGGCAGAAGACATTGTGTTCTCCTCACACACCCAGAGCACTGACAACTGACTGTATACACTGCACAGCAATGTTTTCCATCACCAGAGAAAACAAGGCTGCCGGAGCCCAGTACTGGAACACGTGACTCCCATAGAACCCACACCTGACAAGAACAACACATTCCTCATCCAGCATTGTTACCTGGGAGTCTGTCAGCTGAAATTGTTCCTTGTATGCCATATACACCAGGAAGGAGTTAATACCTGCAGAACAAGGGAAGATGATTAATCAGTACATATGCATTACATAGAACTGACAGTCAAACAAAACATGTAGAGAGGTATATCGTCCTCTGCCTACCTGTACCATGTTTCTTTTTCTGTACAGCTGGATTTTTGTTCGCCTATGCAATATGATCACTATAATCTCAAGCTTCAGACTTACATTTAAAGAGTCACAACTCATGGTTATGTGTCACATGACTCTCTAGCTGCCTAAACAACTCTTCCAACTCAAATCGTACTGCAAGGACTATGCTGCCATTATTACATTTCAGCTGGTGTGCAATGGGTGATGCAACTTATACTCAAAGATCTGCAGGCAATTACACAGTTACTCACTGCAGTTTGAATTTTTTTTTAGGAGTTATTCACACTTAAGCCCCCGTACACACGATCCGAAAATCGGACGAAAAATCCCGCTTTCAAATCGATCGCGCGTTAGTACAGAGCTTTCGAGAGCCAATCACGACAGGTCACCCGATATTATTCGATCGGACAAACACGAAAAATTTTCTCGCACGGTGCCCGATCGTACGATTTTCGTTTAATCAGTACAGTTGTTGTCCGAAAATACAATACAAATACACTACAACACATCACATCACTTCAGATTTTTTTATTCTGTCGTACGAGAATTTTCATAACTTTAGTAAACTCCTCCGATTCGATCTGAGGTCAGTATGTGAAAAAAAACAGACGATCTGTTGTCCGATTTTCGGATTGTGTGTACGGGGCTTTAGAATTGGACAGACGTCTATGGCCCCTTTCACACTCACAGACCGATCGGATCCTCCTGTAATTTTTTCAGGCGGACCCGATCGGACCATCCATTGCACTCTATGGAGCAGCGGATGTCTGCTGACACTTGCTGATATTCGTTCTGATCCTGATGGATGGAGATCCATTCCCAATACGCCGGCTGATCAGATCGGATGACAGTGGGTCCATTTCCATCTGACCGCCCCATAGAGATTAGTGGGCTGTGCCCGTGTCTGCTCCTCTGATTCAGAGCAGACACAAATATAGCCCGCTGTTCTCTATGGGGCGGTCAAATGGAAATGGACCACCTGTCCGTTTCCATCCGACGGTCATCTGCCTGCTCAGTGGGGATCAGCGGGGAGATCACCTGCTGAGTGGGCAGATTCACTACTGGAATCCGTCCCATGTGAAAGAGCCCTATTTGTAAAACCCTTGCTGTGTATCTTAGCATTGCTGTAAAGGCCATGAATAACACCTGTAGTGTTTGTAATTTGTGTGAAATGTAAGTTTAAGTTGGTTACCTTTGTAACATCCCCCAACATTCTATCCTAAGAGAAAAATAGTCTGAAGAAGATTTGACCAGAAAACTAAGGCATTTTACCAATAGTGATGTAAATGTACAATATATGTGTAAAGCGCTGCGTTAATTGACAATGCTATACAAGTACCTGAAATAAATAAAAAAAAATAAAGAATAGGCTAAGAACATTTGACCAAAAGAGGAAATACCATGAGGAAAACCTCTGCACTGTACGCCAATGGGTGGATGAATAAATTCTCTCAGTGAAAGTGCATGTACATTCATTCTATGCAAATAGGGCAAAAAGTAATGTAAATAGGCTATATTATGTGCTACATAAAATGTGAATTATTGATTTAAAACAGATTATATTGCAATTGGCCACTAGATAGAGCTAAGTATTAATGAACAGACATTCCCACTGACAGTGTAATGAATCAGCTATTGCAGAGTGAACTGCTATACAGAATTGATACAGTATTCCAGAGGCGGAACTTTTTGTTTGCCACGTTTACCAGACGGAACCTCACACAGATGAGCAAAAGTTTTGCTGGACCACACCAGATGTAGTGCATGCACTACTTTATAAAACACACAGAAACCGGACTGAATGGTACTAATGTACCATGTGATCAGGTGCAGGCAAACAGAGTGCAATTGCGACCTGCATTTGGGGTGTCATTCAGTTAAACCCACAACAGTAAAATCTGTCTGTATATGCAGAATATCATGCTTGTTATACTCACTGTGGTACTTAAGGGGTTAATCCTCTGCATTATTTAAAAAGGCTCTTTGATCCTATATGCACAGATCCTCCCCTCCTGCAGGGTCTCTCTGGGCAAGGCCAGGTAAGACACAGTCAGAGTGGTCCCCCTGCACATGCTCAGTTTGGTCTCTATTACTGTAGTGAATATTTCCTTGTTGAGCTGAGACTTTCAGGTCACATGATATTGATATCACATACATGGGCGTGTATACAGATCCTAAATGACAGCCCAGTCTCTCCCTCCTCCTCCATGCCCAGTAACTAAAAAAGAACACAGTGGGTGGGATGTCACATCTTGATTGAAGGATGATCCGCCTCCCATAAAAGCATAAGAACACAGGCTGTAGTGGAAATCTCCTCCTACCTGATCACTCAGCACTCAGGCAGACCCTGCAATTTATCACGTGACCATGGTATACAGATCAGCCAAAAAGGAATATAGTGGCAGTATTTTAATGTAAAAAGAAGATTTATAGGCTGTGTGCACTGCAGGGAGGGCGGATGAACCATTTTCATTGTACTAGGTTTAGTGACACTTTAACATTGACACCTGCTGCAGATCACAACTTCAGCGTGCGCGGCGCAGGAAACGCACACGGAACATGGGTTCCCCCACACAGCGTTCTGAGCGCTCCCGCTATGCGATCTTCATAGCACGATTCTCAAGTGATTCTGCATGTCGCATAGGGCTAGCCCATTCACTTGAATGGCCTGCCCTATGCATGTTTGTACCCCAAAAAGATGCTCCTGCTCCTTTTTAGGCAAAAAGCATTGCGCAATTTTTGAAGACACGCACTTGTGGGAGAATTGCAATGTGTTTGGGGTGCCATAAAAGGGTAATGGCACCCAACGGCACATTACACATTACATTGCACATTACCAGAGGATTTGGAAGCTCTGGCAGAATCGCAGCAATTCTGCCCGCGATTCCAAATTGTGAAGTGTGAATGGAGCCTAGTTAACAACAAAGTTCTGTCAGTAACACTGTATGAACTCTGCATAGCAGTTCACTCTCTGATGCATTACACTTTCCACGGAGAGAAGAGAAATCTTCATACACTTAGCTTACTGCACAGAGCTTTCCCTCATTATTTCCTCTTCTGGTGGAATGTTGTTAGCCTATAGTGTTGGACTATTTTCTCTATCCCTCAAAGGTTCTTAAGGCTACCTGTCTCTTAGGATCAAATGTTAGGGAATGTTACATTCGCCCTGTGAAAGGCAACAAATAGAAAATAACGTTTCACATATAATACAAATATTACTCAACTTTTGCGCAAATGCTGAGACGTTCGCACGGCAAATTGCTTCTAAACAGTCCCCTTAGTATAAACCGGCATGTAGAGCCATGGATCAATGCAGTCTACAAGTAACTGTTTCAGGAATGTGGAACAACTGGAATTGCTGCCAATAGGTCTCCATTCTATCATCTTTGCTAAAACTGGTTAGAATTTGTTGAAATAGCCTGAAAATTGTCATGCAAGAGCAGCATTAGGCCCCATTCAAACTTTCTAGTGCAGTTTTCTGTGGTAACACACAATAATGTATGTTATGCTGAATGGCAATGGCGCTGTGGGGTGCTATATTGTGAAAAACGGTGCATGACTGGTATTTTGGACATTTTGGTGTGTTGCCAGACCATTTGAATTGCCTGCCTTATTGTAACGCACATTAATTCACGTGCACTAATGTAACGCACCAGGACGCCAGGTTTAAGAGACATTATTTCCTAATTACTTCCTGCAGACGGCTCCCAGTTCTCTCCTATGCAGCAATGATCTTGGCGCATACTCATACCATGAGCAGGTTGTTTGCCTGCTGAGACCAAGAAAAAAAAATCAATCACTGTATAAGCTCAAAACTGACTTCTTGGAGCTTACACAGGACTACCGACTCTTTCCCCACTTCCATTGGACAGTGCTGGGCCAATGACAAAGTACCAGGGCTGTCACATGGAGAAAGTGAATGAGCCACAAGCACAACCATACTTAGACTTTGTTCCCGGTGGCTGAACTAAATGTCATAGGGGATAGAAAAGGTCAGTATGTGCTACTTTTTCCGCTTTAGCAAAGGAATAGTTTATGTTATGGAGTTGCTAGAATGAACACCACCATAGTGAGACGCCACCACCTCAGGTACAAAATGGGTACTCTTACCAGAGTGCAGCAATAAAGTAGCGTAAATAAACAGCCCCACTACCATCACCACTCAGGGGGTCCACTTGAAAATGGTATTCAATCCTCAGGCAGTCACTGATAGTTGGTATTCTGGCCAGTTCAATCCTCATAAGGGAAATAAAGACCTCCACATAGTGTAATACTGTATGGCTAACAGATTTTTTGAAAAGTAATGCACTTACATTTGCAAAGTTCAAACAGGCATTTGACATGGAATTCCAAGTACAAGGCAAGGCGCAATGATCTAGGGCTGGCTCTCCATCATCCGACGCGTTTCGTCTTACGACCCCAGTTGAAGTCTCTTAAGACGAAACGCATCTTTTCAATAAATCTGTTAGCCATACAGTATTAAACTATGTGGAAGTCTTTATTTCCCTCATGAGGATTGAACTGGCCAGAATACCAACTATCAGTGACTGACCCCCTGAGTGGTGATAGCCATGGGGTTGTTTATTTATGCTGCTTTATTGCTGCACTCTGGTAAGAGTACCCATTTTGTACCTGAGGTGGTGGCGTCTCACTATGGTGGTTTTGATTCTAGCAACTCCTTGGATTAAGCAATTTGCACTCGGTTACTCAGCTACTTCTACACGAGTTTCACCGGATTTATATATTCTCACTGATGGACTTTTTTTCTTCTTTTGCACTGGACACTTTAGGTGGATTTTTATTCATATAACTATTCACTTTATTCCAATTGCAATCCATTACTACTGTACATCAAGAACACTGGAGGCCTCCAAGTGTTCCTTATTTTGGCATTTTTTTAGGAGAACCCCATTGTAACAACATCACATGCCTTTCCAAAGCCCAGATGGATCTGGAAAGTGACAACTGAGGACAACCATTCTTTCCTCATTGAAATTTTCTTCATGTACGTTGCTGTCAATCACAGCCAGTGAGGAGGGAGTGGGGGGCAGGGCCGAGCCCCGCTCTGTGTGTCTTATGGACATATAGAGTGGAGCTTGAGAGAAAGCACGCACAAGTGTCCCCATAGCAAGTGTCAATGGGGTATGGCCAGGATCGCCAGCAGGGGTTTTGAAACAGTCAGTTTTCTGTACTTTGAAAAGTCAATGTCTAAATCCATTACTACTGTACATCAAGAACACTGGAGGCCTCCAAGTGTTCCTGGTTTTGGCATTTTTTTTAGGAGAACCCCATTGTAACAACATCACATGCCTTCCCAAAGCCCGGATGGATCTGGAAAGTGACAACTGAGGACAACCATTCTTCCCTTATACTATTGCCTTCTTCTGCACATGGAAGATAAAATCCACTGGGAGGTTGATTTACTAAAGGCAAATATACTGTGCTCTGCAAGTGCACTTGCTCCAGAGCATAGTAAATTACGTAATACAAATACTCAATCAAGGACAGTAATAAAAAAAATGCATTTTTGCTTGCACATGATTGGATGATAGAAATCAACAGAGCTTCCCCATAGGTCTATAGCAACTGCACTTGCAGTGCACAGTATATTTACCATAGTAAAGTCAACCCCACTGAATAGTAAGATACCAATTGTTAAATATGTCAGATTTTGGCAACCACACCAGCAGGAAGTTGGGGAGCTTCTGCTACATGGCAAGCCACTGTTAAGGAATCCCTTTTACTCACAGAATGAAAAACTGATAATGTCAAACAAATATCTTACACTTTAAGTGTTTGAATCTGCTTATGGTTGTTATAGTTCTCACCGTGGTCTTTCACCAGTGCCTCCATTTCCTCTTGTACGCCTTTGTGCCACTCCGTGATGTCCACGTGTAAGGAATAGTCACAACACGACTTGCTGTCTGCCCACTCCCTCCACTGGTCAAAAGCAGTAAGCAGGCTGGTTCCTGGTTCTGGCACAACATGGTCAACTGGTATCAAGAAAGACAAACAGAACATAAGATAAGACTCCCATGAAACCAACCTTTCACTCATTTAAACAACAGTGTCAACCCCAATTTAAAGCTGAACTCCATGCAAACAGCAAAACAGTTGAAAGTTATAATATTTTATATAAGGAAGCAATTTTGCCAACAAAAGTATTTGTATTGGTGTCCATCGAGTCATGATATTCACACAGCCATACCAGTCCATACAGAAAAGTTGGTGACCTCATTTTACTATGTCATTGTTAAGCAACACAGTTTGGTCATCCCCCTGCCCGTAGCCTGTGACTCTACAGTGAAGGAGCAGCAATGGATTGCTTAATTCATTTCTCTGTTTTTTCATCCGGTCAGCCTGTCGCTTGTCAGCACATGTGAGAACAGAATGCTTTATTGGCCCCAAGTACTGCCCATCCCTTTCCCAGTCTGCTGTATAGGCTATTACCTATAGAGGCGAAAATTGAATTACATTTAGGTACTTACACTAGCTGTGTTTATAAAAGGCAAGACATTTTTATCCCAATACATAAATCGCATTCATCGCTGTTTTAAGAGGCAATACACTCTGTTTTTTATTCTTTTATTCCAAAGTACAGTGTAAAATAAACCGTGGTTACAATTTCTTTTCCATATCCACCAATAACAAAGTCAACTGACTGTAAATGTATAAAGAACATGTCCCTAAGGCGCTTGAGAAGAAGATTTTAGAGACGAGTGAAACTATATCGTACTCCTCAAAAATATCACTCAGATTCAAACTTGTTATGTAATTGTGTTGGCTGAATGTGGTATTGAGTGAGGTATGGTACAGGTGTCAACAAATATTCACATCTGTTTGGTAGATATGGGGAATGTGCTTTATATGTTGTTCATTGGTTTAAGGGTCTTAACGTTAAAGATGCTTGTGTTTATGTCTTAACAAGAACAACTACTTAGGGTAGTGTTGAAGTAGGGATAGGGCTGAAGAGTATTCTAGTTAAAGGGTGATGATTTGGCATGTGCGTTTATGGATCCCCTGATGACGTCAGTGCGCATACTGACGAAACGGAGCGCCGGGTGACCGGATGTTTTTGCACGTCATTTCCCTCTCTGGTTTCTTGGAATGTGAAAATCTTTATCTGTTGGCGTTCCCACGTGATTTATGGCTTTTTTGTAAGGATTTTATTCAATATTTTTTTTACTACGTACTTCACCATGCCAGCCCCTTTGTTTTTCTACTCTACTCTACTGTTTCCTGAGGTCCGCAGCCCAGCTGGGCATACCACCATCCTTGGAGACAGAATCTGTATTTCAAGCACTGACGATCCCCGTAATAGGGATCCATGAAATGTGGTGAGTAGGTTGTGACACCGGGTACCTCTTTGGTGAAGGACTGTGACCACTTTCCAGATTCATATTGATCAATCTAAATATGCACGTTTCTTCCTTCATTTGATTATCCCACTGAACTCTGAATATAGTGTGGTTCGGAATTCCCCTTTAAAGGGGCACCCCCAGGGAACATCCTGGGAATAATTGAAAGAACTGTACTTAGCCTCTGGAAGCTTTTTGGTTTCTTTGGTTTTGTTTTCTTTGCGGTGAATTCTCCATGCACTAGGGAATGTATATTACAAACTCACATTATTGTGCACTAACCTTGTATATATATATACACATTTTTCGATTGTAATATATTTCAATCCTCAATTTTTTTCTGTGTATGGGATATTCACTATACAGACAATTCTACTGGGAATTTTTTAAACGTATACAATTAATGATTTGTATTCGTATGCAATATTTATCTTTCACTGTTATAGAGTGTTTTTTTTACTGTGCACATTTCTGGGATTTTCATTGTTTACCATTAAGCAATTTTTTCATATGAGTATTTCACTATTTCAGTGGTAGCGCGGCCTGATTAGTTTTTTCATGTGATTAACACTGCTGTGAATACACAAGCTGCTCCACTGTAACCCCTACCCTTTTGGTATTATTCACCACTGCGCAGGTAATAGATAGATTTGTCTATCTCTTATTTTCCTATATGTCCACCATATATGTAAGAGCGAGCCAACTTCATTGTTGCATCGCCAACAAGTGGGGAGTATTGTGGGATTGAATTGAGGAATTCTGAGTGGTGTCCTATACCACCTGGAGAATATTTTATGGCGGTTTTCCTGTATGGAGACGTTGACCGAACTCTTGTGGAGGTAGGTGAAGAATTTCTCCCAATCATGGTCTAAGAGCACTCTGCTTTTTCACTTGAAACTACAGGTAAGGTTATAATAAGGCTTACCTGTATGTACAGTGAGTATCTCCTAAGCTTGCGCCGTTTAGAAGATATTCACAGTTGCCATTAATGTCGCCATTGCATGCGCAGTGCGCTCTGCATTGAGGGCACACTAAGTATGCCATCAATTCAGAGCGCCATGCCATGACTGACTCCTATGCGCACGTGCGGGAGTAAAGTTCCATTCAAAAGGCAGTAGTGCGTATTCAGAAGGAAGATTGGAGGGCTCAGTTTAACCCCTTCCCGCCTAAGGGTAAATTTTCCACCTTTGACATGTGTTAGACATGTGTTAGTAAAACTGTACATATCATCACAACTACTTTGTGCATCCAGGTGTATCATACCTTGTTTTTTTTTTCCAACAACTTAAGCTTTCATTTGGTCGTAAATGGCAATGGATATCTCCTGATTTTTATTTTTATTATCAAAGGTAAACTGGCCCAAAATAGTAATTTTTTAAATTTAGCTGTATATTTCTTGTTACTACCATAATCTACCATCAAAGAACAACCCAAAATAAATTTCCCAGCTCACATACACATATGTGGTGTTACTGCGGGGTCGTTGGGAGCAGAGGAATCTATTTTGGGTTGTTCTTTGGTGGTTATTCGTATGTTATTCCTCATTTGTACCAGCCCAGAAACAATAGTGCGCATTTTGCTTTTTTTATCCTAACCTAAAACACTGACACTGATAATACTTTTTTTTCAAATCCTGCCCAAAATTTACTGACCCTGACCTTTCACCCTTACTTGACCCAAACACTAACCCTGGCACTGACCTAGATCAAATCTTGAACCAGGTATTTTTTATTATTTACTTATTTTTACGAACAGTATTTTTTTTATTTCTCTCTGCAAGAAGAGGACTTATCTTTCCTCTCCATTCAGAGAGAGAAACACAGGGGTGGGCTTCACAGTGACTGATCACCGTGATAGCGATTTAGAGGCTATCGCGGAGATCATGTGAGCTAAAAACGGGAGTTCCAGGCCCCGACCGTTCGTACGGGACGCGGGGCTCTTGGCGAGACCCTGATCTTTGTGCTGGGGATGCACTGTGCATCGTGCTCCCAGCACAAAGACAGATACGCAGATATGCAGCCCCATGGAAAAAAGCATAATATATATATATATATATATATATATATATATATATATATACACACACATACATACATACATACATACACATACATATATACACATACACACACTGTCGGCATCAAGGAGTTAAAATATTAGTCTGTCATCAGTAGATAAGTGGAAGCCTGAACGGAATACTGTAAATATATTTTGCTTGAGAAACATACATACTTTTTTTGCAATGCTCTGATATGGTCTAGATGGATGGATGCCATGGGTCTGTCTATTAATGTTTGTTGAGAATGTAGTACTTATTGCTACTTGTGGGATATTTATTAGTTTGCCAAGTAGGATAGAGGTGTACAGGTGATATATCTACTTAAGGACAACTTGTGGGCTTTGTAGTGTAATCTGGTTGTTCCTTGTTTTATTTTTTCTATGTTTAGTCCTGTTGATCTGTGTGACAGTTTGTCTCTATGTGAAAAAAAAATCTTTAAATAAAATTTGATAAAAAAAAAAAAAAATGTAAGTCTGTCATAATGTACTAGAATGCAGTGCATACTAGCACATGATGGCATTAACCTGCTAAGTGGGCTGGCGGTTTGTTTTTTTTTCCCCAGGACTTTACTACCGCTTTAATACCTGCGTGGAGTTCAGTTGTAAATATAATAAATCCTCAGAGGCGTTCCCTACTTCCATGAAGAAAGTGGGAAATTCCTTTATGAAGAGACCTTGGGGCTGTTTTTAGAAAAGGGAAAGTTCAGCACAAAAGATTATTTTTTTTCACCATTTACTAAATGCACTGATAATGTGCAGAATGCAATAATTTAAACCAAATCAATCAGATTTTGGTTTACTGCATAAAATTAGCGATGGACAATTTCAAATTGGTTATCGGTGGTTACTGCACTTTGGGTATTATAGTTGCTTTCTACTTTGTGAATAAGCCCACTATTGCCCATGTCATGTACTATCCTGTACTAGTATACACATATTCTATTACAAGCATCAGCAGCAGTAAATGTATTTATTTATAAATTATGCAATGTTTAAAAAGCCTCTTACTGATCATGGTGGTGCCTCCAGCCAAAGCTGCTCTGGTTCCCTGGAAGAAATCATCAGCAGATACCATTCCATTGCATGGTCTCTGGAAGCAGGTGTGGACATCAATCCCACCCGGCACCACCATCCGTCCATGAGCTTCAATGGTCTTCACTCCTCCCGGCACAATCAGGTTCTCACCAATCTGCCTGTAAAAGAGTAACATGGTGGGTTAAAGAATAACTACAGAGGATGAAGGGAACACAGTAAGGATGGGGCCCAGGAGGGATGGAGCTATGTATAGTTCATTCAATTTCCTGTTCTGTTTTCAGCTGCTTGAGGGTCTACTGAGCATTTCACTGAAGCCTGATCACCTCTGTGTCATTTCTGATCACCGCTATAAACAAAAGAAGAGCAACCATTTTGCAAAAAAACCCAAATTTCTTACTTTTTCTAAAATTCAAATCCAAAAAAAAAAAAAAAATATAAAAAGACATTTTTTTTCACCGGTTTAGGCCGATTTATATTCTTCCTCATATTTGTGATAAAAAAAAAATTGCAATCGGCGTTTATTGATTGGTTTGCGCAAAAATGGCCGCATTTACGGATGGTGAGAATTCATTTCTGGGGTTTTTATTTTTTACTAGTAATGGTGGCGATCTGCGATTTTTAGCGGTACAGCGATATTGCAGCGGATATGTCGGACATTTTTGGGACCAATGACATTTATATAGCGATCAGAAATTTAAATGTCCACTAATTCCTGTATAAATTGGCAGTGAAGGGGTTAACCTGCAGGGGGAGATCTAGGGGTTGTGTTCCCTGGGTGTGTTCTAACTGTGGGGGGGTTGGGCTACAGTGACAGGGATCAGTAGATCTCCCATGCCCGCATTGTCAGAATGGGGATCCGCTGTGTTTACATCGGCGGTTCCCCATTCTTTGCCTGTGGCTGCTCATCGCGGCTCGCCGGCGGACATAGGGTCCGCCCAAGCCGCGGGCACACTCCTCAGGAGTGCGGCGGGCGCGCACCCCCCTAGCGGCCATTCGCAGATCGCTGTCTTTTTACGGCGATTCGCGGCCAGCGTCCACACTGCCGCCGTAAATATGCGGTAGGCAGTGTGGAACTGGTTAAACTACAGGTAAGCCTATATTCAGGCTTACCTGTAAGTCCCAGGAATATCTCCTAAACTTGCACGGTTTAGGAGATATTCCCTGTATTTGCATGTGTCGACGTCATTGGCACATGCAGTAAAGAAACGGTTTCTTAACTAAGTGTGCTGTAAATGACGGCTCCCATGCGCATGCGCGGGAGTGACGTCAGCGCAGCTCCTGCTTGAGTCCGCGCTGTGATTGGTCGGCGCCCGGGATCCTGGAAGACAACGGACACAGCATGTCGCCGGTCACAGCCGTGCTCGGGGACTGCTTGCTACAGGGTCGATCGAAGGTAAGCATTTCATAATGAGCTAGTATGCAAGCAAGAAATAAAATGTTGCTCCTATCTCTTTAATGTGCAATTAGCAGCACGGTGCTTTTGCTTTTTAAATTATCCCTCTGTATCCCCTAAAATACCTGTTTGATAATGCCAGGTCATGAATTCCCCTGACTGCTGACTCCCCTATCATATTAGCTGATCTCGGGAGCCCGTGGTCTGTGCAGTCTGTCACTAGCAGCTCTCCTATTCTCCCCTGCCTGTCTTCAACTCTTCCCTCCTCCCCCTCCCTGTCAGTAGGTAGAGTCTCTTCTCTTCTCTCATAATTAACTTTTAAAGCCCCTATGCCCTCTGTATTAGAACAAGAAGTTTGCCTGTGTCAGTGTTATATCATAAATATTCTTATCTGTATAGATAACACACTGGCTTCCTACACACGGCTCTGTCTCTAGTTGATGGCAGCAGCAGTGCTCGCCCCCCCCCAGGAACTCTTTGTTGAGCAGAGGAGAGAGAAAAACTACAACTGATCCTAGGAAGCCTGTGTGTTATCTATACAGATAAGTATAGTTAGGTTATAACACAGGCACGGGGAACTTATTGTACTAATACAGAGGGAATGGGAGCATTTTATGGCTTAACAACCACTTTAACCGGTAACTGACCGGCTCTTGTACATTTCCTGCTGCAGAGTGGCAGCATCCTGTGAATTGCCATCTATAAACGGTGGCTTGCACATGCGCTGTAGTAGACAGGAGCGTCCCACTGGCTGCACGCGCTCGTGACCAGGGCTCGGGCGGACTCGATCTCCGCCGGTGAGCCACAGTCGCCTGCCACATTAGAAAAACGGGGAACCGCCAATTTAAACCTGTCACTGGGATCAGTAAGATCTCTTATGCCCCTGGCAGCCCAGCCCCCTCACAGCTAGGGAACACAGTTAACCCCTAGATCACCCCTGCAGGTTAACACCTTCACTGCCAATGACATTTATACAGTAATCAGTGGATATTTAAATTTCTGATCACTGTAAAAATGTCAATGGTCCCAAAAAAGTGTCAAAAATGTACGACATGTCCACTGCAATATCACAGTCCCAATAAAAATCGCAGATCGCGGCCATTACCAGTAAAAAAAAAAATAAAATAAATAATTGTAAAAAAGCCATCAAAAATGAATTCTCATGGTTTGTAAACGCGGCGACTTTTGCGCAAACCAATCAAACGCCGACTGAGATTTTTTTTTATACCAAAAATATGAGGAAGAATATATATCGGCCAAAACCGATGAATGAATTCGTTTTTTTATATTTTTTTTTGGATTTGTATTTTAGCATAAAGTAAGAAATATTGTTTTTTTTTCCAGTAAAAATGTTGCTCTTTTTTGTTTATAGTGGTGATCAGAAATGACGCAGAGGTGACCAAATACCACCAAAAGAAAGGTCTATTTATGGGAAAAAAAGGACGCAAATCTTGTTTGGGTACAAAGTCACATGACCGCACAATTGTCAGTTAAAGTGACGCAGTGCCAAATCGCAAAAAGTGCTCTGGCCCTAACATGGGAAATCCTTCCGGTCCTTAAG
Source organism: Glandirana rugosa (assembly GCA_018402905.1). Lineage (NCBI taxonomy): Eukaryota > Metazoa > Chordata > Amphibia > Anura > Ranidae > Glandirana > Glandirana rugosa. The sequence goes on from BLSH010530744.1 coordinate 152,467, forward strand.
TGGTTAAAGTGGAACTTAAGTCAGAAAATGAAGTCCTGCTATTCAGGCTCCCCCCTTTTGCAGGTATAGCTATGTAAAACATTAAAAATAAGTGTCTATTTTGTTTAAAATCCAGTAATGCACGGTCTCCCCGCTCTGCTCAGTTGCTCTCTTTTTTTAGGCACTGCCGAATTTGTAGACGCTGATCTGCTGACAGCCTTAAAGTGTTATTTTAATTTGAAAAAAAATGACTTAAGTAACAATGTTATAATGGAATTGCACAGAGCAGCCCTGATCCTCCTCTTCTCGGGTCCCCCGCCGCCAATCTTGGCTCTTCTTCATGTGTCCCCATAGCAAGCCGTTTGCTATGGAGGCACATAGTGTCTGTTTCCGCCCAAACTGTGTGTCTATGCAGCCATGCCCAGCTTAGGAAAGTGGGAGGATAGAAAGCAATAAAACGTTTTTTTACCTTAATGCAAGGAATACATTAAAGTGATTGTAAAGCCTCATTTTTGTTTTGTTTTTTTAATAGCAAACATGTTATACTTACCTCCTCTATGCAGTTGGTTTTGCACAGAGCCCAGATCTTCCTCTTCTCGGTCCCCTCTTTGCTGCTCCTGGCCCCTCCCTCCTATCGAGTGCCCCCTCAGCCAGCAACTTCCTATGGGGGCACCCAAGCCGAGTCAGAGCTCTGTGTATCCCATTCAGAGCCCTGACCTGGTCCCACCCCCTCTCTCCCCTGATTGGCTGACTGACTTTGATTGACAGCCATGGGAGCTAATGGCGCCGCTGCTGTGTCTCAGCCAAACAGGAGGAGTGTTTTGCACAGCTTAGACATTCGTGGACATCGCTGGACAGAGATGAGGCACAGGTAAGTAATTAGGGGGTGCTAGGGAGGCTGCTACACACAGAAGGTTTTTTCATCTTAATACATAGAATAGATGAAGATAAAAAAAAAACCCTTCTGCCTTTACAGCTGGTTTAAGGTAAAAACTGTTTTTAGCTATCGTAACTCTTTAAAGCGGAATTACACCCTCCAATCCTAGCCAAGGAAACAGCTTCTGTTTGTTCTGCAACTGTCATGGTGCTGCACGTCATCAGTTAGGACACCAGCCATTTGATGGTTTGACAGTTTGGTTGAGGGCACAAGCAAATGTGACAGTTAGCAATCCCGGCATTCCAGGAATGTAACTATTTTTTAAAACCGTTAAATCAATGGGGTTTAGTTCTGCTTTATGATTTAATGCTGGGCCTTTGGGCTTCACCAAAATTGCAGCCTCCAGCAAGAAGAAAACAGGGGCAATACTGGAGGTAATTTACATTACACACTAATTTTGGTAGTATAAGTATTACTGTGGAATGTATGTTCCTTGCTAAAGAATATTCATTATTAATCAAACTTCGGTTCACATTATTGCGCTCTGCAATATCGCATATGATTCTCACCGCACTGCAGTGCAAATCCCATGTGATGTCTGTGCGATGCGATTTCAGCCATACAGATAGTATGGCTGAAATGACATTGCATTTGGACCAAACTCACACAGGACCTTTTTTTTGGTCCGCACCAGAATCGGATCGCGTGGGTGTTCACACCTATGCGATCCGATTCATGTCCGAACTGTCAGATCGCCCTACGATAAGTGTGCTGAAAAGGGGGTGTCGTTAATAATCTATTGACACCTCCCTTCAGTTCGCATTTGGCAGTGTGCACTGCCGTGCAAATCGGGTGCTATGCGGGAACCTGCAGTGGATTCACAGGGTTACCGCATCGTACTAATGTGAACCGGGGTTAAAGCCCAATTTCAGGCTAGACATCATCCTTGGGTCCCTTGGGTGCTAAAAAGAGATCTGGCTGCTAAATTCACTTTTATAGTCCAGCGCTGTCGCTGCAGTACCTCTTCTTGGCCAAAAGATGCCCTCAGTTTTCCGGGTTGAAAGACACCCAGCGTTACTCAGCCCAGAAGACTGATGATTGTACGGTGAATGCAGGATGTCACGGTCCCACCCCCCGAGGGAGGCATCATCTCTGCACCCTTCCTTCATACTGCACAGCTCTCTGCATCAGTATGGACTGCCCAGCCTGGAGAAAGAGCAAAGACAAGGAGGACTCTGCAATGACACAAGACCAGCCTGAAGATTGCAGAAATAAAAAGTATACAAAAAAAAATATATACATAAAATACAGACACCAAGGCCCACAAGCGGGGAAGTGGGGATGATAAAGGGGGAATAATGCTTAATTTAATTATGCTTGAAAAAGACACCACCGAATTTGCACAGATCCGACAGATCAGTCCAGTCTTGTCTGGTGGTGGTGTTGGGGGGGGTGACCTGATTTTTCTTTGCTGCGGTTCAGTAGCACAGCCAAGAATTGTCCCACCCCCAGCCTGTGGCTGGACAATGACAGAGAAAGCAGAAGACTGACTCTCTCACTGTTCTGCTTTTCCTTCCCCAGTCTGAATGCTGTTGTACATACAGAAACTGTAAGAGGCTAATGATAACTGGTCAAATTCAGGCACTTCCCCTTCTCACATTTAGAATAAATACATGGAATGGCATATTAAGGATTATGAGGCTGCATTTATTCATGGTTTTATATCTTTCAGTTTGGAGCAAACGTGGTTCCTGTGCTACTGGGGACATATTAGTCTTGTGGCCTGCAGACCCATTTGATGTGGCCAGTGACCTCCTGCTCTGGGATGGCAGTTTGGCAAGCCCAGTTTGCAGGTTTCTGACCCGCCACCCCAGAGCATCAGTTTGGATCTGTGGATGGAGGCGGTACTGGAGGAAGCAAACAAGGGTGGAGGGAGCAGGAGCTGCATAGATGCCAGAAGCACGCTGCCTGGGACAGCAACATTTCCTACACTACAGCCAGCGGTGCTTGCAGAAATTGCAGGATAAAAAGGCCAGTTTATGAATAGATTTATGATCATATTTTTGTAATGGGCATATATGAGCATAGTTTGACAATGGTTATTAGGCTGCTTTCACAATGATCTGCGAGTGCAGTGAACCTGCTGTTTTCCTGTGGGTTAGCTGCACTGAGCCATAGACTTCTATTATATCCTGCAGGTTTGCAGGAGTTGCAGAACAGCCACAGGTGCACTGTCTGCACCCGCTGTGCAGGTAAACCACAGATCATCAGTGTGAAAGCAGTCTTAGGCCCCTTTCACAAGACTGGTCCGATCAGGTCTGCCTGTCCGTTTTTTTGGCAGACCCAATCGGACCCTTCATTCACCTCTATGGAGTGGCTGTTGTAAACAGACTTGTGTCTGTTTACACCCAACTACCTCCAATCTGATAAAAAATAAAAAAAAGGAAAGGGATCCGTTCCCCTCTGTCTGGGTGAATCAGATTGGAAGACCCATAGAGCTGAGCAGGCTGTGTCCATGTCTCTGGCTCTGCTGAGTGGGAGATCCACAGCAGTGGCCCCCTGTCCATTGCAGATGCACGGGCGCCGCCCCCCGTCCATGCGTCCGGCCCCCTAATCTACATGTGGGGCGCCAGACGCATGGATTTTTAATGGGGGATATTTTTAAGCACGTGACAAGAGCCTGATGCTCTAATACAGTGGTTCTCAACTCCGGTCCTCGGGACCCCCCAACAGGCCAGATTTTAAGTATTACCTTGGGGAGATGCAGACTAGAATACTGCAATCACTGAGCAGCAAATGATATCACCTGTGATGTATTTCAGTTATCCTGCAAACCTGGCCTGTTAGTGGGTCCCGAGGACCGGAGTTGAGAACCACTGCTCTAATAGGTTTCAAAAAAGGCGTGGATTCGGAGCGCAGAGCACTGAGCCGTGAGCCCACTCAGTTGTGTGATAATAGCTAATGAATATTCGCTATAGTGACACTGATTCTCCTCCCAGCCAATCAGGGGGCGGGTCCTGAGACCCGTTTTCGGATTGGCTGAAAGAAGAAGTGATCTTATTGGCCAAGGAGGAGGAGGAGGGAGGAGACGCACAGCCAGAGGAGAAGCAGAGGAAGCCGACCGATCCACCCACCAGCCACCACTGTGACTCCAAGGATGGCTCACCCATCCAGCACTCCACGGCTTGGACAGGGGAGGGAGGAGGGGAGATCGGTTTGACGCACCCCAAATTATCGAGCACCAGCCGCCACTGATCAGCAGAAAGATACCTCGCTGAGCAAGTGGATTCCACATCGTGTGAAAGGGGACTCAGAACAGTAGGGCTTGTTTACATCAGTTTAGAGGGCGGTAAGACCCCATAGTTCAGATGTGTATTAACCACACCCTCCAACCACTGATGCATTAAGATAGAAAACCTTCTGCCTTTACAACCCCTTTAATGGTGAACTTAGCTCTATTTAATTTAATATTTAACATAACTACATATACAGTACACAATATATAAACTAAGCCTTCAACCTTGTAACGTACACAGACAGTATTTAATTTAAAACTACATTAAAGAATAGGTTACCCCAACATTTCATATTCCTGACATGTGCCTGCTCTGCTGTACCATGTACTTGTATAAAAAAAACGATCCTCTTCTCTTTGTATTGCTTCCTCTGTGTGAAATCCCTGCCTAATTCCTGCCAGTCTTCCTTTAAAAAAATCTGATCACACTAGGCATGAGAGCACAGCGTGGTTAGTTCTCTAGCTGTGCTGGGAACTCAGTCTGCTCTCCTCCAATTATTAAACATGCCCCACCAGCACAGCCATTCACTGGGAAGCTCAGTGTATTGCTGTTTCTCTTCCTCCAGCTCTCTGAGCTCCTTATGCAGCTGAGAACAGAGAGTATGTGATCACTTATAAAAAATAAAAAAAAATAAAAAAAAAAGGAGAAAAAATTTATTTTTTTATATCTATACACAAATGTTTTGCCTTTCATTTCTATTTTAAATGGAATGGGTTGTTTTACAAGGGGAGAGTTCACATATACCTGAAGAATTGGATATTTTACTTACTTAATTAACCCATCCTCCATGTAAATGTCAGCATGGAATGACTGGTCATCATTGACGATCTTACCTCCTTTGATAAGGAGTCGATCACTCTGAAAAACATGACATAAAAATTGTTAATAATCAGCTGTACTTTTTTTTTTCAAATATAATTTTTTATTAGAACACAGGGACGGTTCGATTACAACATTAACACAATGCAATTGTGAGCAATTTCACACAAATAATAAACAGTAGTATCTACAGAAAGGACAATCCGATGAAGTATACTGGTCACTAGAGCTGCAAGATTAATCATCAAAATATCGCAATCTCGATTCAACCCCCCCTCACGATCTACACCCGACATTTCCTCGATTCTGTGTAAACAGTGCAGGGCGACTTGTCAGGCGACTTAAGTTGCCTTACAAGTCGTACTCCATGCTGTGCAATGGAACAGTTCTAATAGGAGCGACACAAGTCGGTCTGACTTAGAAAAAGGTTCCTGTACTACTTTGGGGGCGACTTCAGGCGACTTGCATTGACTTCTATTACAGAAGTCGCTTGCAAGCCGCGCTGTGCGGGGTCGCGCTGATTCGCCCCTGAAGTCGGATCGCCTATGTGTGAACCAGAGCTGTCAAAAAAAAAAAAAAAAAAGCCGCAGAATGTACATTCCTCAGCGCTGGGAGATAGAGAAGACAAGAGATACATTTGGAACATTTTGTCCTTTTAGAACAGATCAAAGGGAAGAACTTCAGTCTGGTAGATGAAATCAGTTTAACCACTTAAAGCGGAACTTCAGTCATTTTTTCATCTTTCCATCTATTAAATCTTCTACCCTTGTTTTAACTTTGGATAGTACATTTTTTTTTTCTGCCAGTAAATACCTTATACAGCCCACTTCCTGTTTCTTGTCTAGTAAAATGCCTCAGCGTTTGACATCATGCACAGCTCTCTGCCAGGGAGGGGGGAGGGGGGATGAGTCACAAGAGGGCCAATGAAAGCTGCAGAGCTGGAGGTGTGCCTCTGTGTGAATCCAGGAAGTGAACAGGCAGCAGCTTCAGCTGCCCACAGTTAAAATGGATGCAGCCAGACTCAGTGGAGGGAGATTTCTGCAGCATATTTGGAAAGTACAGAATCACAGTATATATAAAATAATATGCAAAGTGGTTGGAGGGAAGCTTCAGAATGGCAAAGATGTTTTTATTACAAATTATGTGAGCAGACTGCAGTTCCTCTAAAGACCAAATCTTTTTCTGACATTTGTTGCTTACAAGTTAAAGCGGTTGTATACTCCCAAAAGTGATTTTTACCTACAGGTAAGCTTATAATAAGGCTTACCTGTAGGTAAAATGAATATCTCCTAAACTTGTATGGTTTAGGAGATATTCCACTTGCAATGCAGGCACTTAGCGCCAGACCCTGCCGGAAAGTCCACCAGAAAGACGGGCTCCCGTGCATTCGCAGGAGTGACGCCTCGCGGCTCCGGCGCTATGAGCCCTGCGGGAGCTTCGTTCTAAGGTGAGTATTTCATAATGATCAAGGTATACAGTGCATACTAGCTCATTATGCCTTTGCCTTACAGGTTTTTTTTTGTTTGTTTTTTTCCGGTATACAACCGCTTTAATAATAGTATTTTCTGCTATAAAATTACTTAGGACACCCAAACATTATATATATATATATTTTTAGCAGAGACCCTAGAGAATAAAATTGCAGTTGTTGCAATATTTTAGGTATTTGCACAGTGGCCTTTCAAATGCAATTTTTTTGGGAAAAATAAAATTAATTTTTAAAAAAAACGAAAAACAGTAACGTTAGCCCCATTTTTTTGTATAATGTGAAAGATGTTATGCCGCGAGAATCATGAGAGAATCGTGATCTTTATTCTATGCAAAAAAATTGTGATTCTCATTTTACCCAGAATCGTGCAGCTCTAGTGGTCACCGTGAAATGAAGAATAAACGTCTGATGCATCTAGGATGAATGCCCCCGGCTCATCTTATGCGACATAACAGTGTCATTTTGCCCCAACAGAGACTTATGAACCATCCAACCCCACCATTTTTATCTTTATACAGGAGATGGAAGAAAAGCAGATAGTGACTAAATGTAACAGGAGCTAGTGGAATGAAGAAGAAACAATAAGAAGTTAGGAAAAGCTAAAAAGATCAATAAAAATGAGGAAAGATCGACAAAAGGGGAAGGGATCCCGGTGGTGAAGTACACCAATGAGCTAAATGTGTAGGCTAAGCATGCGTTGGAGACTCACTCATGAACAACTTCGTCAGACAGTATAAACATGTTTCACGGCCTCCAGGTTTTAGAATACTTTTCATGTTTATTTTGTGCTGCGAGGATCAAATCCTCCACCCTGCGCAGCCAACTCCCAATAGCAGGAGGTGTTTGCGTCTTCCAGAGTATAGAAGCAAAAAAAAAAAAGGGGAACAGGGGAGGTGGTAGCCAGCCCAACAGGGTGGTACTGGGGATGGCGAATTGGTATAAGCATGCCACATCCTAGAAATGCAAATATGAATTCAATAGATGAAAGGAATGGACTTTGTAGGCATGCAGTACAATAAAACAATACTTTATTTGTTACAAAATAGGCACAAGGCCTGTTTCACATATACAAATTTTGTTTAAAAGCACATGGAATGTAAATAAGCATATGACATGCACAAATGCACTATTCTTCCCTGAACTCCAAAGGATCCAGTAGGATACATGAGGAGAGTGGGAAGTGAGCGCAAAATAGCTCATATATACATCTACCAACCTGGTGGGAACCCTATAGGACAGGGGTAGGCAACCTGCGGCCCTCAAGCTGTTGTTGAACTACATTTCCCATGAGGCATTGCAAGGCTGATGGGTACAATTACTCCCAGAGGCATGATGGGACTTGTAGTTTTGCAACAGCTGGAGGGCCGCAGGTTGCCTACCCCTGCTATAGGATATATGTATATATAACAATATCTCACTTGTAGATACACAATGTAATGGAAATAAAATAAAAAGGGGGGGGGGGGTTCAAACCACCAAGAATTTGGGTGGATTAATGAAAGTTGTGTTTGTAGCTCAACTAGTTTCGCGCTGGAGAAATGCGCTTCGTCTGGAGCAAAAAGTAATGTAGTAGTTTTATTGTACTGCATGCCTACAAAGTCCATTCCTTTCACCTATCAAATTCATATCTTCCAGAGTAAAGGAATACAGGACTTTGTCGCATTTAACATTGATTTTCGATATTGTTTTTCAGGGATTGTGGAGACATGAAGTAAAAAGAAAACTGGATCATCAGGAATCCTATGTTCTGTGAATTTTTGTGTGATGGTCCGGACCTTCGCCCAAAACTGTTGTAGCTTGGGCCAGGACCAAAATATATGCAAGAGTGTTCCTCTGTCTGTTAGGCACCTCCAACAGCGGTCCGAAGATTTCGGATAGTATTTATGTAGTAGTTGAGGCATATCATACCACCTAGTCAGAACATTGTAGTTCTTCTCTTGAATTTTTGTGCAAATTGAGGATTTGAGAGAGAATCTACAGATTTGCTGTTGTTGGAATCAGCTGTACTTTTAACACATTTAGAATGTATGTTGCAGACGTATGACAAATGTGCGCTCCACGATTACATCCTAGTAATCCCAGTTCCCTCCATCAACAACAATACTGTACATAAAAGCCCAGAAGAAAGTGCAAAGCCTGATGCCAATGTTGAGCAGAGCCAAACTGAGCAATGGCATGATTACATTAACAGAGGGATTTGAAGCAGATCTACAGTTAAAAGTGACAGCACATAAATATGTTACCTCTGTACAGGGATTAAACATTCATCAGAGATGGGAAGCCAATCATAGTTTTCTGTAAACAAGTAAATTCTGCATCCCTTCGGTTGACCGTCTGCCCATGTTTTTGGCTTGTGCTTATGCCAAGATCCTAGTGGAGTGACATCAGGGAACTGTCCAAGCAATGGCCAGCACTGTGTGCCTGTATGTTAGTCTTCTGTAGATCCTGGAGTACTGAACACATGACCAATGCCATGGCACTGGTCATGTGACTTGGCAAGGAAGGCTGTGGAATCAACCTACATACAGACAAGGGCAAACACGTAAACTAGCCAAAACGAGAATCACAATTTTTTTTGCTTAGAATAAAGATCACAATTCTCGCAGCGCAACATCATCTTTCATATTATACTAAAAATTGGGCTAACTTCACTGTTTAGTTTTTTTTTTAATTCATGAAAGTGTAATTTTTCAAATAAATACCCAAAAAACCCCCAAAAAACTGTGTTTAAAAGACTGCTGCGCAAATACTGTGTGACATAAAATATTGCAACGGTCCCCATTTTATTCTCTAGGGTCTCTGCCAATATATATATATATAATGTTTGGGGTTCGAAGTAGTTTTCTAGCAAAAAAATAATGATTTTAACTTGAAATCAACAAGTGTTTGGTCTTTAAGGGTACTTTCACACTGGGGCGGGCGGGCGGTAGCAGTAAATCCCTGCGGGGATTTACAGCTTTTATAACGGTGCTACGGCGCCGCTATGCAAGCGGGAGCGCGACGCTTTTAACCCCCCACAGGGGATTAAAACTGGGTTAAAGTGGAAGTATACCCATCGATTTGATAGTGTCAAAGAAGAGTTAATATTCCCGGCATGCCGGAAATGCTAGCTGTCTCCTTGGTTGTGCTCTCAACCAAACTATCAAACCATCCAATGGGTGGTGTCATAATGGATCACATGTGCAGCATCATGGCAGTTGCAGATTAAACAGAGGCTAAGATGTCAGCTTCCTTGGCTGAAACCCATAAGAGGGTATACTACCACCTTAAATGTGCCACGCGTCGTGCTACCGAGGTGGTGTGCAGTCACTTCGGAAGCACTGCCCATTGTTTTCACCAGGTTTTCACCAGGTGATCTGGCCAGTAACACACCTCCTGTATTAGAAAGACCGCACTCTGCATGAAGGAGCAAAATAGACACCTTTGGACAGCAGCAATGTCAGTCTGGGGGGAGGGGAGTGTTAAATATACTTGCAGATTTAAATACACTGACAAATTGAAGCCAAACTCCAGCTCACACTTTATAATCAGTTACAGCAAACAGTTTTTTTCCTTTATAAAATAAAGGTTTTACATGAATAAATAAAAGCTGATCGTTGTAATCACCCATCTGTGTTAAATGATTTGTCTGATCTCTGTAAGGACAGCTTGTTCTTTTGAAAAACAACAGACTTACTGGCTCAATCACCAAATGAAAATAGAAGAAAGAAAGTCCAAAAAAAACAAACAACTGCAGCCATCACATGAATGAAGACACATGACCAGACCCCTGCTGGGAGCAGCTCCATGTGGCAGTGTGAACCCAGCCTTAATTGGGGGTTTGCATTTTAAAGAAATCTGCAGTTAAAGAATGTTGTTGGTGACTAATGAGCATTTATTTAATTCTGAACTATGCAGGCATGACTAAAGGAGTGTAAAAGAATGAAACACAGCCAAGTATAACAATGTGCAACTTAATCAATTTTCATCACCTTGCTAGCTAACAACACACATTTTCACAATGTTTTCCAAAGAGTTTGCTTTTGATTTACACCTTTATGGTCCATTCACACTAGAACGCGGTGCGGGAAACTTGACTTTCCTGTACTGCATTCAAATCGCACTACACTTGCCATCTGCAGCACGTGTCAGTGCAAAGTTAACGACACCCCAAATGCAGGTCAGAAACGCAGTGCATTTACAAAAGTAGTGCATGCACTAGGCTTGGTGTGGTGCGATTTCAGGCCATTCCAAATGAACGAGCTGAAATTGCACTACACAGAGCTGCACACAAATTGCACAGGAGCACGCAGTGCGTTCATGTGCGATTTACATGCAGTTCACATTGTGAATGGGCCCTTAACCCCTTAAGAGTTCTAAAAGCCGGGAAGCGGAGGTGGGCATTCGATGTGACAGCCAATCACAGCGGTCATATGAACCAGTCACATGATTTGAAAGCTCCTGATCACAAGTATGCATTGGGAGCTTACTGATACCCGCTGGCTACTGTGCTGGGAGCCCGCTGACAAGTTGTAAATACAGGGCTGCAAATATGCAGCCACTCACCATTAAAGTGATTGTAAAGGCTCATTTTTTTTTTTTAAATAACAAACGTGTCATACTCACCTCCTCTGTGCAGCGGTTTTGCACAGAGTGGCCCCTAACCCCGTCTTCTGGGGTCCTCCTCCTCTTCTCGAGTGACCACCACACTTCCCTGGGGTCACCCGTGCGGGTGCGCTCCCGTGTCCTGCTGTTGTGTATTCACACGTAACAGCGGGACTCGGCCCCACCCCCCCCGGGTCACTGGACTTGATTGACAACAGCGGTAGCCAATGGCTCACCAGCTATCAATCCAGCCAATGAGAACCAGAGCAGCTCGAGTGAGCTGCGAGGCTCGTCCCTGCCACGGGTTCATTTTGGGCTCAGGTAAGTAAAGGGAGGCTTGGGGGGGGGGGGGATGCTGCAGGTGAAAAGTTTTTGAGGGTTTACAACCACTTTATGGCCCGCCCACCAAGAGGTCACATACATGTGTACAGCCGGCACCAAGGGGTTAGAGTGGTTGTAAAGCCATAAGATTTTTTTATCCTAATGCATTCTATGCAATAAGATTAAAAAACCTTCTGTGTGTAGCAGCCCCCCTCATACTTACCTGAGCCCATCTCGATCCAGCAATGTTGCAGGAAAGACTTGGCTGCCCGGGACTCTCCGCCCTCATTGGCTGAGATGACCGCATCGCCACTGGTTCCCGCTGCTGTCAATCAAAGTCAGTGAGCCAATGAGGAGAGAGATGGGGGGCGGGGCCGAACCGCAGCTCCATGTCTGAATGGACACACAGAGCAAGGGCTCGGCTGCCTCCATAGCAAGCTGCTTGCTGTGGGGGCACTCAGCAGGAGGGAGGAGCTAGGAGTGCTGGCAGGAGACCCGAGAAGAGGAGGATCTGGGCTGCTCTTTGCAAAACCATCACACAGAGCAGGTAAGTATAACATGTTTGTTATTTTAAAAGAAAAAAAAAATGAGACTTTAGTATCACTTTAAAGTCCAACTACAGCAAACATGTTTGATTTTCCTTATGGTAGGTAGAGTAGCATTGCCACTTTTTCTTCAAGCCAAAGCTGAACACTTTAGCGGTGCACAGCAAATATTTCTTTTTTTTTTTTATGCATACACTATAGGATTGTAATAGACAGCATAGTGCCCCCTCACCCTCCTGTCAGGCCCTGTTCCAAGCCACATTATTGTCTGAATATTGTGTCCGGGTTTCAGGCAGACTGAACCCCGGACACATGATTCAAAACCCGAACTGTCCAGGTGAATCCTGGACAGGTGGCAACCCTAGTGCACACACACAAAGCATTTTATATGTATATGTATAATTGTCTCCTTTAAGAGCAATGGGTAGAAGTGTCATTTGACGTCGTTTCAGCCCTGCAATGCTATGGAGCCGAGTGGACGGCATCTTCCGCTCACAGGCATTGTAGCCGCCAGATCGGATCGTCTCCACTGCTAGAGATGACCGGAACGTGGCGGGAGGGGCCCTCTCCCGCTCCTGATAAAAGTGATCTTGCGGCGAATCAGTCACAGAGACCACTTTTATCCGAAACAGAAACGGCTGCTGAAAAAAAACGATATCGGGGCTATGGTAGCCATCTGCTACCATAACAACGGTATTCCACTTCAAAGGACCGCCGTATAATGATGGCGGGCGGTCCGGAAGTGGTTAGTTATACTTTTAAAGTATTTTATAAGCCAGTAGAGATTGTTAAGCCGCCTGGAAATTGAACTTCAATCGACTCACAGACCAGAGTAGGCCAGGGATGGTGAACCTTGGCACCCCAGATGTTTTGGAACTATATTTCCAATGATGCTCATCTACACTGCAGAGTGGGAAATCTAGTTCCAAAACATCTGGGGTGCCAAGGTTCGCCATCACTGGCCTAGGCATTAGCTGTCATCTCTCTGGTGTCTTGGGTACCTCTTGTCTTAAAAAAGTGTCCAGTCATAGCATTATCTACAGAATTATCTATTAAAATGTATCCAAACCCAAGAACAAAAGTGTTAATATATTTCAGCTTATCGGTTCTTGGGTGTAGTGGCTGCACTAGTTTTCTTTTTTTTTAACCTATTGATCCTGCCAGTAACACACTTCCTGTGTCATCATACTGGATCTGTGAAGGAGAAACATTTCCCTCCTAGGACAGGAAGTGTTAGGACTACAGAACACGTCTCTTTATCTCCATATCATAGGGGAAGTGTGCTGTAGTCAATAGCGAGCCCTGGGAACAAATAGAACTGGTGACACTCAACACAGGCACAGGAATATATAATCTCTCTGGATTTCTGGCAGGATCAACAAGTATTTTTGCACTTAAGATATAAAAATAACAGTATATTTAATGGACCAAAAGGGAGCAAATAAAAAAGTTTATAGTTAAAAATGTAAAGGTTTTATTTCTGCCTGTGACCCTGTTGGAAAGGTTTCCCCCACTTCCTGTCCCTGTGACACTTGTAAGAGGACAGGAAGTCACATAGAGCAATAAAAACAATGTTAAATATGTGAACCCTTCCTCATTCCACTGACCTTGGGCAGGAAGTGAGAGGCCCAATACAGACACAGAGGGCAATAAAAACCTGACACTGGCGCTAACCCTTCCTCTACCTTAGGGTTGCCACCTGTCCAGGATTCACCTGGACAGTCCAAGTTTTGAATCATGTGTCCGGGTTTCAGTCCGTAATGTGGCACTATGTACGCCACATTACTATTCTCTTTGGAGTGCCCAAAGGTGTCCCATGTCTGTTACAATCCTATAGTGTATAAAAACAAATAATAATTACCATGTGCCGCTAAAGCCTTCGAGTTTGGCTTGAAGAAAAAGTGGCAACCCTATTGGCCACACCCCCGCCCTCCTTTGCTCCAGTTTATATCTAAAACACCTTGTGTTTTTTTATGACATTATGCCCCCATAAGCAAAAAAAAAAAAAGCTTAGTAAATGAGCAGATGCATTGCTGACTAACATCATCCAATCATATGCAAGCAAAATTCCATTTAGTGTCTTTTCATTGCCTATAGTCCTCTGTTGCTAAGACACAGGCAGCTTTTCCTGCCTAGCTTCCTCTGTCGCTAGGAAGCAGACAGCTTCTCTAGGAAGCCACCTAGCATCTTCTGACGCTAGGAAGCAGGCAGCTCTTTTACTCTGATAGAGTACATTTGCGCTGGCGCATGGAAACATTAGTACAAAATGATGCCATTACACACTTTTTTAGGCTCTTAGGCAGCCCATAGATGAGCAATGTTTTTTTTGTTCAACCAGTGGGTTGATAAAAAAAAAAAAAAAAAAAAAAAAGATTTGATTCCCCTATCCACACAATTGATGTGCATAGGGGAATTTTCCCCAGAGACTTCCCCTCCGTGAGAATACACTGATCAGCATTGCAGGCTGAATCCTACAGCACTGATCAAGCACAGAAAATCTGACAGAGTGGTTTTACAGAAGACGACCAGTGCATTTACTTCTGTACAACCACAGTACCCATACACAGACCGAAATTCGTCCAGTCCCTGCTAAGCTGGCTAAATTTCAATCCATGTATTGTCATCAAGCTGGTGAGTGTTTTTACTCCCTGCTGTGTCCTCCATAATGATCCTGTCATTGGTGAGTTCTCACCAATAAAAGAATCGCCAGTGTGACATGGCCGTAAGTATCTCTAACCTCGACCATATTTGGATTGAAATTTGTCTGTTTCAGCAAGGACCGTATGAATTTTGATCCATCTATGGCCATTCCTGCTTGACAGAAGTCTATCGGGATGTTGGAAACGTTTTATTCGATTAGCAGCTGCAACTCCAATTAGTGTATTTTGACAGCGGAGGAGTCTGTGCACTCAGAATACAATAGCAGGGAGCATTACTCCATCCACCTCCCTTGGTTGGATGGGGGAATCCATGGCTTCTTGTGTCTTCTGGACGCACAGAGCAGGGTTCAGGAGCAAGCATGCAGCAGTGCCCTCATAGCAAAAGGCTTACAATTGGGGGCACTGGTCAAGGGGGAGAAGCCAGGAGCGCTGGCAGAGGACCCGAGAAGAAGAGGACCGGGGCTGCTCTGTGCAAAATCATTGCACAGAGCAATTAAGTTTGACATGTTTTTTATTTTTTTTAAAACAAACACCAAACCTTTAATATCACTTTAACCCTAACACGTATACAAAGCCCCTACCCCTTGAACATAGCATTAAACCTCCCGTAAACCCTAATGCTAATCCATATAATGCTCTACTTTATGAGGCACCAGAACTTTCAACATTAACAACACACAATCCTCTACACTAAGCCCTGGCCCAAACACTATAAACTATAACTATAAAAACTATATTCAGTCCTTAAAGTGGATGTAAACCTGATTCATGAAATGTGACCCAAGCACATATATCTGTAGTGTTTACTTATCTCTCTCCAAAGCACTGAGTCCCATGTCTTTCTGTTGCTTCATTGCTCTGTTATCAGAATGATAACTTCTGACAAGTTCTCCATCAACCTAGATAAAAGCAGGCTGAATTTTTTGTGGAGGGAGGTTGCTATAAATAGAATAGCAGAGAGCTTATCTTGTCACAGCACAGCTCTGCAAGTCTCTGACTGTGTGGAAGGGGGGAGGGGTGCCTTTCCTTCAATCAGCTGTCTTGGCTGTGTGTCCAGACTCCACTTCCAGTGCTGAGCAGGAAGAGAAAATCTTGATGCACATGATGTGCACTTTTTAACCACTTCAATACCGGGCACTTAGAACACTTCCCGCCCAGACCAATTTTCAGCTTTCAGTGCTGTTGCGATTCGAATGACAATTGCGCAGACGTACGACGCTGTACCCAAACAAAATTTTTATCATTTTGTTCCCACAAATAGAGCTTTCTTTTGGTGGTATTTGATCACCCCTGTGGTTTTTATTTTTTGCGCTATAACAAAAAAAAGACCGAACATTTTGAAAAAAAAAAACATTTTTCTTTGTTTCTGTCACAAAAATTTGTATAAAGTACATTTTCTCCTTCACTGACGTGCACTGATGTGGCTACACTGATGGGCACTGATGAGGCTACACTGACGGGCACTGATGAGGCAGTACAGATTGGCACTGATGAGGTGGCAATGATAAGGTTGCACTGATGATGGGGCAAATATGCAGAACTGATGGGCGGCACTGACAAGCAACACTGACGGGCACTGATACCTGGCACTGATATGCGGCACTGATGGACACTCCTAGGCGGCACGGATAAGTGGCACTGGGGACTGATAGGGGGCACTTTTAGGTGGCACAGGTGGGCACTGATAGGTGGCACAGGTGGGCACTGATAGGTGGCACAGGTGGGCACTGGTGCAACTGTTAGGGATGGCACTGGCAGGCATTATACATGGGCACAATGCCATTCCTACAGTGTATAATATGGCCCTTACCTGGTAGTCTAGTGGGGGCTCCCTGGTGGTCCTGGGCGGCCTCTGTATGTTTTCCCTGGTGGTCATGGGCGGCCTTATTGAGATGTCTGGGAGGGGGGCTCCCTGGTGGTCCTGATCCGACTCCCTGGTGGTCCAGTGGGCGTGATCCTGAGGGTGGCTGCGCTGATAAAACGTTCAGCGCAGCCCCCCCCTGTCAGGAGAGCAGCCGATCGGCTCTCCGCTGCTCAGGTCTGCAGACCTGAGCAGAGGAAAAGCCGATAAACGGCTCTTCCTATTTACACTGTGATCAGCCGTGATTGGTCACATGGTAAAAGGCTTCGGATCGAAGCCTTTTACCTTGGTCGGTAATGCAGTGGGTCAGACTGACCCAC
>BLSH010530744.1:169227-182990 GCA_018402905.1 Glandirana rugosa
CACTTTGATTAGAGGGATGTATTCAAAATGTACATATAGACGACAGAAGTCGAAGTATATAAGAAATTGGTGAAGGAAAGCCGATAAACGGCTCTTCCTATTTACACTGTGATCAGCCGTGATTGGTCACAGCTGATCACATGGTAAAAGGCTTCGGATCGAAGCCTTTTACCTTGGTCGGTAATGCAGTGGGTCAGACTGACCCACAGCACCACCGATCGCCGCGATGCGTGCCCCCAGGGGCGCGCGATTGCGGATTATCCTGAGGACGTCAATAGACGTCCAGTCAGGATAGTGAAACACCCGCCCGGACGTCATTTGTCAATGCGCCGGGCGGGAAGTGGTTAAAGAATATATGAAGCTGAAGACAGCAGATATACATGTAAAACTTATGTAGGGAGATTAGTTTCACCTCTGTGTATCATCTGAGGCTGTTCACTTCACTGGGTATATGTGAGAGTTTACATCCACTTTAACCTAAACCCAGACACTTAATTTATTGCTTAGCCTACTAAACCCTAATCATACCACTCAATCCTAATCCCTCAATTAATGACCCTAGTATTAACCTAACTTAATCCTTAACCTAGCTGCTAACACAATTAACCTCTAGAACAAAATACTGCCATTACCTGTCACCTAAATCAATAGCTCTGCTAGCTACCAGTCCTGTGCTCATGTCTAGCAGTGTCAAAATCCCACCACTGAATTACAGTATACTGATCAGACGTCAATGCAGGAATTCTGATACCCAAATAGAGTGGCCTAGTATAATAATATATCTATAATAGTGCATTCTATACAGTATGAGTCTATAAGAGTCTGTATAAAAATTTATAATGATACCTAGTAACAGGGACCCAGAGCAACTGCCTTCTTTGACTTATATAAGGTATGGTGCAAAAAAAAAAAAAAGCCCTTATAATATCAATGGTTGGGTTGACCCAGGTTCCCATTCCACCCACCAGGATGAGTTAGTATAAAGCAGGGTCAACAGCCAACAGCCAGCCAATCACTACCTACGTACTGACCACAGTCATCTAATGGCTGGATTGAGACCCCACCTTGCCACCAATTCCTTACTCTACCATGCTGCTTCTCAGATCAGAGTAATAATCATAGCCAGGGACTGAGCAAGACCCCAGGAATGAGAAAGTCAGTGCTAACCACCGAGCAGCACAAGGAAAGTTCCTCACCCAGCTAGCATTGCCAAATCACAAGACATGTCTCTGTTAACTCAGTAATAGGAGGGCCTGGCGGGGACACAAGCTGCAGGGCAGCATGGAAGTGAAGAGAAAAGGCAGCAGGGTTCAGTGCCAGGGGGGCAGCAGGCTGTGCAAGGATGCCAGCTGTAGTGACATGTCCTCAGTTCCAGGCGGACTATAAATTACATACTACAGACCTTGGAACTCTGTGTGTTACATACTACTGATCTCTGAGCTTTGCATTACTTATTCCTGACCCTCACACTGTGCACTCTTACTTATTACTGACCTCTAATCTTTGTGTTACATACTACTGACCCTCGCACTTTTAATTACTTTCTATGACCTCTTAATTCTGCATTATATACTACTGGCCCCTGTGCTTTGCTTTACATACTACTGACCTCTGCACTCTGGTTTACTTATTTCTGTCCCCCTGCACTCTGTTACTTACTAATGACATGTAAACTCTGCACTACATACCACTGACCTCTGTGATACTACTGGCCCCTGAACTCATCACTACTTACTACTGATCTCTTAAGTTACTTAATCCTGGCCCCTGTGCTCTGCATTACATACTACTGTCCTCTGCATTCTGTTACATGCTACTGACCTCTGAACTCTGGTTTACTTATTCCTACCCCCTGAACTCTGTTACTTACTACTGCCCTTTAAACTCTGCAGTACATACCACTTACCTCTGTGATACTTACTACTGACCCCTGAACTCGTCACTACTTACTACTGATCTCTTAAGTTACTTAATTCTGGCCCTTGTGCTCTGCATTACATACTACTGACCTCTGCACTCTGGTTTACTTATTCCTACCCCCTGAACTCTGTGTTACTTACTACTGACCCCCGAACTCAGCATTACTTACTACTGACCTCTTTATTCTGAGTTACTTACCCCTAGCCCCGCATTACGTACTACTGACCTCTGCACTAGTGATGCACTGAAATTTCAGCCGCTGAAAATTATTGTCTGAAAATAGGGTTGCCAATAATGCCTGCCGAAAACGCCCGCGATTTTAATGCATTTTGTCATGATTTTAACCTTCTTATGGTGCGTTTTTCATAGGTCACGCGACTCAAAAAAATGCAACACGGGTGCATTTTTGATGCATTCTTGCGTTTTCAATGCATTTCAATGAGAAGGTGCGTTTTTGATTAATTGTTTTTAACCGACCAAATATGCACCAGCAAAATTTTAACACTTTTTCAAAAAGGTGCCGATAATGGCCGACAATAAATGCATATTAATTTAAATTCATGATAATAATTAAAAAGTTGAATAATTACAATTATTCATAAAAGGATATATGTGACTTCACCAGCCCATGGTCTCTGAAAGTCCGGAATATAGTGCTGAACCTTTAGAGCCTGTGCCATAAACGTCATTGTGCCCCTGGCCACTCATATAGCTGGAGGACGCAAACCCAGAAGGAAGACCGGAGGAAGAAGTCAGCCCTCTCGGGGGTGACAGTGTGGTGGTGGAAGGCTTTGTTCTAAGGCAAGTCTCCCATAATGTGCTAGTTTGTGATGCATACTAACACATTATGACATTGCATTTCACTGGATTTTATTTTTCCATCAACTGCGATTTACTACCGTTTTAATGGGGCCTTGCTTGGGTATCTCCTTAAAAAAATGCACACTGCACTCTAGTGATCATTGACCTCTTCTATGTTGCCTTCTTGTAGTCTAAAGCAAGGGTCTCCAAA
The DNA here is from genome assembly GCA_018402905.1 of Glandirana rugosa. Taxonomy (NCBI): domain Eukaryota; kingdom Metazoa; phylum Chordata; class Amphibia; order Anura; family Ranidae; genus Glandirana; species Glandirana rugosa. The sequence goes on from BLSH010530744.1 coordinate 172,160, forward strand.
CTTTCTAAACAAAGGGCCAGTTTACTGTCCTTCAAACTTAAGAGGGGCTGCACTTTGGCCATCAGGAGTACAAAATATCTCATCATTGGTGTCATTGGGAGGAATTATGCCCCATCATTGGTCTCATTGGGCCCCATTGTTGGTGTCATTGGGAGAACTGTGCCCCATGATTGGTGTCATTGGGAGGAATTGTGCCCTTCTTTGGTGTTAGTGAATTAAATATTGCCCCAAGGGCCAGATAAAAGCAAGCAAAGGGCCACATCCGGCCCTCATGCCGCAGTTTGAAGACCACTGGTCTGAAGCAATGGTAACAATGAGTACCAGATGCCCCTTTCATCAATAAAAGTCATCAGGCCAGAAGTCAGATGATGTACAGAGATCACTGTCCAATATCTGAACTAGGAAATGCGGGCTCAGAAGCTGACTAGACCTTGGTGCCTCCAGATCTTGAGCTGCTGGTGGTATAGATGGGGCCAGTCTAGAAAAGGCAGGACGCGGTTAAAGGTCTGCACATGTCCAGCCTAGCTGTATGTCCTAACAAAACGAGAACTGTGCAGACCTTGAATAGAAGCCTCAGCATCAGAGCTGACATTTAGTCATCAGCGCTGTTGAGCGGTGCACTGTATCCATCAACAGCCCACAGCAGGACCGCAGTTGCCAGGGTGTGTGCTTCCTGCTGGAACAGCTGAGCCAGACACGCAGAAGAGGGGACTGAGTGCCAGCTCTTCACAGGAAACGCTATTTTGTGTGAGTCACATGTGGCACAAACCAAGTGTCTGGTAACCAGTGGAAACCGACAAACAAACCCAAGAATTCTGGGCCCAGGCTCCACAAGATGGATCTGCTGCTTTCAATGGGCTGTGTCTGTCATGCAAATCAGCCAGCTCCTTCTCCCCAGAGACGGCCACTTCTGAAGCCGCACACACCAGCGTGTCTGAATTACAAGCAGCTCAAACCTCACTCACAGCATTACAGAAGATTTATGTGTGGGTATGAGGTGGGCTCCTGGCTGTCATGCCAATCAGGTATCTTCAGGGCCCTATTCCACTATACAGCAATGTGAATTTCTCATGCAGGTAAATGCATTTGTACCGATGTACGGCATACATGCAGAATTGGCTTCATTCACTAAGCAAAGTGAGGCAGAAACATTTAGAGCTGAGTTTCCCAATGGTGCAGATGGGTTAGGCCTCATTCGCGTGAGCGCTGACCCATACTGCATTTGTTTTTTTGCACCTGCATCTGCCACTAAGCCAAAGTATACGCTCACTGGTCACTTTATTAGGTACACCTTGCTAGTACCAGGTTGAAATACTCAGACCAGCCCGCCTACCACCAACAACTGTGCCACGTTCAAAGTCACTTAAATCCCCTTTCTTCCCCCTTCTGATGCTCGGCTTGAACTTCAGCAAGTCGTCTTCACCATGTCTAGATGCCTAAATGCATTGAGTTGCTGCCATGTGATTGGCTGATTAGCAATTTGTGTTACCAAGCAATTGAACAGCTGTACCTAATAAAGTGGCCTGTGAGTGTATATCACCAGCACACCATGGATCACTGAAATTATTTCCAAGCATTTATTCAGATGATCATATAAATTTGGTAAAGTGCAACATTTCGGGTCCACACAGGTCTCCTTTGTCAGGCATGTGATAAGCGCATGTGATACAGTGCAAAGAACATTAGTAGAACTATAGGCAAAACTTTTCTTTTCATTTTGGATAGAGTAGGGAGGGTTATAACCCTGTTGGTTCATTTTTTGCCATCTGTGTCTGGGGAGATTTACCTTCACTTCCTGCCCCATAGCCAAAACAGGAAGTGGGAAAAAATCTCTGCAAATTAAGAGAATTTTTTTGGGGACCCCCCAGGTCACCAAAACTGGTGTCCCCATTGGAAGATCTCCCCGCTATTACTTTTCTGGAGAGAACCAAAAATGTGGAATTTTCTTTTACTTCCACTTTCAATGCTAATAGTAAACATGACAAACAGAAAGGAAGAATCTCCCTTACGGTGGGAAAACAGCCAGCAATGAAAACTGACAGGTGTTCTAATCCCTCTGCACTCTATCTAAAACTAAAGTACAAGTTTTGCCTTTAGTTACACTTTAAGCCTAGGTTCACACTGGTGTGCGTGGAACACCCGCATGTGATTTGCACAGGAATTTCACCGCATTCCTGTGCACATCACATCTGATGTTTGTACGGTGCGATTTCAGCCATGCATTTTGTATAGCTCAAATCGCATCCGCATCAAAATGGTGCAGGGTTCTTTTTTTCTCCTGGCAATCGCACTGCATTTTGCAGTCTGTTTTGGGGTGTCGTTCATCTAACATTGACAACATTGCAGTGCGATGCAATGAGTCTCCCGCATCGCATCAGTGTGAACCAGGGCTAAGGGCTCATGTACACATTAACGCTAGGCGCGTCAAGCAATTGAGTATTAATTTATTTAAAAGGCCAAAATTATGGCCAATCAAATGAATTAACGCAAAAGCGCTTAGTGTTCCTAAATACGTCTGAACGCATCAAGGGTTTTTTTTTGCAAAAAACACTGACAAGTGGAAAGGTGTTTAAGAGAGGTTATTTAATGCCCTGTGCATGGGGCCTTAAAGTGGCGTCCGCCAATCAAAAACTAGTATAGGAAGTCAGCCCATGACTTCTGATGTCATTAAACACGCCAAACACAATGTAAATAATTGAATTTGGTTTGTTGACATTATTTTTGATGGGTTTCATGACATCATATGTCAGAGGTCAGGTACTTTAACCACTTCACGACCGCACTATAGCTGAATGACGGCTACAGAATGGTCACACATTGCCTGGAGGGCGTTATATGATGTCAGATGCCAGGCACTTTAAATGTTCTTTGCACTGTATCATGCACTTGCCTGACGAAGGGGTCCTGTGTAGCCCCAAAACGTTGCACTTTACCACATTAATGTGAATAAACACTTGGATATTATTTCAATGCTCAGTGGTGCACTGGCCAATTAAACTTGGGTTATTGGTACCGGTTCCAGCTGGCAGTTGCTACAGCACCCCCATACCGCCATGTCTTTTCCTGGAATGTGGATGATGGGAAAATTAAACATATACCTGCCCCTAGCTAGCCTAATGCAGGCAGCCTAGGGAAGTGAATGCAGATGTAGTGGCTGCAAGGAAACAGCCATAGGTGCGTAGTACGCAGCACGGGTGCCAGCTAGGATTGCCACCTCATTCCTTTAAGGCCCCTTTCACACATGCTGTCCGATCAGGTGGGTCTGTCCATTTTTCAGGCCCACCTGATCAGACGCTCTATTCATCTCTATGGAGCGTAGGGTTGCCACATCATCCCTTTAATCCAGGACACATATTAAATACACAGGGTCCGTGGCTGATTAAGGTGGTAATTAAACTCACTTGGTGTCTTATCTGCATTAAATCAGCCTCAGAACCTGTGTAATTCATATGTGTCCTGGATTAAAGGGATGAGGTGACATGTCCGGCGCCATTCAATCCAGTCCACCAAATCCAGATGGATGGAAACCCTATTTTCCATTCCATCTGGCGGATTGGATGAAAATGGACAGGCGAATCCATTTTCATCCGATTTTCCATAGAGGAGAGCGGGGCTCTGACAGGTCTGTCTCTGCACAGTGAGCGGAGGCAGACCTGTCATCTGCCTGCTCAGTGGGGATCAACGGATCGATCCCCCTCTGAGCAAGCAGAGTCTGTCAAAACGGACAGGGGCCTAAACCCCGAGCACATATGAATTACACAGGTTCTGAGGCTAATTTAATGCAGATAAGGCACTGAGTTTAATTATCACCTTAATCAACCAAAGAACCTGAGTAATTCATATAATAATAGTATAATTAATACATGTTCACTTTTAAAGGGATGAGGTGGCAACTCTAGTGCCAGCACCCAAGTGAATGAGGCCTAAAAATGCACCAAACTGCAGACTACACTGGTTTTATACATTCACCATTTGAAAGGGGCCTGCTTACTAGAAGTGCTGCATTTCCTGTACAATAAACCACAGCATTTAAATATAAACTACCGGATGGGATTTCTATTTGATCTGCTGTAAAATGTGTTACAAGGGGAAAACTCATACGTTTCTGAATCACAAACCTGCAACACGTGTGCAGATCAGGAGTTCAGTGAGTTACTTGCTGCATGCTTCTTGTGGGCCAAGACAGAGTATTGAAGACAGAGACAGCCAGGCGAGAAAGGCGAGAAGCCGCAATCTCTGTATTACACCAGGGTGACGCCATCTCTGGAATGAGGGCCGTAGTGTTATTGTTCAATTTAGCCCAGCTGAAGTCACATAATAAGATATTTAGTGAGAAACGGTACTACCTTCATTTTCATAGTCTTACCCCCACTTTTCTGTACCGTCCAACAGGAATCAGAGTTAGACCTAGTGCGTTTTTCAGGCGCTATTTTTAGCACAAAGGCGCCTAAAAAACGCCCCGGTGTGAAAGTGCTCTTAGGGATCTATTTATAAAAAAACCATCACACAGCTATGTTTCCAGCAAAACTGCATGTACATTGGTTCTGTGAATACAGCTGTTGTGACAGGTAAAATCAAATGTTCTTGGGAGTATTTTCACTTACGGTTCTGGGCCGATTCACACCAAAGCACGGTTCGGGAAACCCGTGTTCCATGCGCGTTTTTTCCGAAACCACATTCAAAATGTGCTGCAGTTATGATCTACAGCGGGTGTCAATATTAATGAATGACTCACCAAACGCAGGTCACATGCATGCACTACATGCGCGGTGCGATTTCAGCGATTCCATTAATTTTGCACCAGACATAACTGCATGCGAATCCCACCAAAATGCAAAGTGCGTTTCTGTGCAATTGCTGGTGTGATCTGGCCCAAAATGTTTTTAGATAGCCATACACAGACTTTTTTTTGTACATATTCCTCAATCCACACAGTATACCGGTAGTTCAGATTGAAGAATCCCCCTGCTGGGCAATTGTATTATAGTCTCCAGCTGTCAGATTACCTAAATAGCGGCTGTGTCGGATTGGATGCAGGTGCTGTTCAGCATCCGGCTCTCTTGATTTTTTTCAATCGAAGGATGTCGAGCAGGAGGGTGCCAACAGGGCCACCCATAGATGAAATTTGCATATTATATGGCCAGCCTAAGCCCTGGTTCACACTAGTGCAAACATAATTCGCAACCACAGTGCGGGTAGGGTTGCCGCCTTATCCCTTAAACCCGAACACATTTGAATTACACAGGTTCTGAGGCTAATTTAATGCAGGTAAGGCACCAAGTGAGTTTAATTAACACCTTAATCAGCCACAGAAGCTGTGTAAATATGTGTTCGGTTGATGAGGTGGCAACCCTAAGCGCGGTCGCCGATCACATGCGATGTCATACAGTTGTATGGCTGAACTCGCATTGGATTCACACAGAAAAATGTGCAGGGACTTGTTTTTCCCCGCACTAGTTTTGCTCACCCATGCGATCCGATTCCTGTGTGAGTTCACAGTTTTCACTGCAATTGCAGGAGAGGTGGGATGTGGGATGCACTAGTTCCCTCATCGCACATCGTGAACCCGGGCTGAAACAGAACTAAAGGCAAAGCTCTTTCTTTTTTTTTGATGGAGTAGGGATTAGAACTTTGGTCAGATATGTATTGCTGTCTGTGCCCCAGTTAGGGAGATTCACCTTTTTCTATTTGTTCTATTTACTGTTATCACTGAGACTCTGAGAGTGAATGAAAATCCCACATTTTGGGTTGCCACCAGAACAGGAATAGAGAGGAAATCTTCAAGCGGGGACACTATTCTGGTGACAACTAGGATTTCCCTTCCTGTTTTGGTTATGGGACAGGAAGTAAAGGGAAATCTCCCTCAAAGGAACAGAGATGGCCAAAATATATCAGGGGTGTTAACCCCTAATTATTCTACCCAAAATTAAAAAAAAATATAAAATAAAAAAAGCTTTTTGACATTAGTTCTACTTTTAAAAAAGTTGTCGCTTTAAACCAGAACACATATTAATTACACAGGTTCTTTGGCTGATTAAGGTGATAATTAAACTCACTTGGTGCCTCATTTGCATTAAATTAGCCTCAGAACAACCTGTGTAATTCATAGGAGTTTGGGTTTAAGGCTTCATTCACACCAATGCATTTTTTCATGCTTTTTGCATAAATGCAGGGCATTTTTTAACATGGGTTCCTATGGAACACGTTCGCATCAATGCCTTTTTTGTGCCTCTGAGTTTTTTGGAAAGGGCCAATGCAAAGCGGTGCTTTTTTGGCTCAATAAAGTTAAATGAAGCTGCAGAAAAGCATGTACAGGCAGTCCCCGGGTTACAAACAAGATAGGGACTGTAGGTTTTTTCTTAAAGCGGAGTTCCACCCAAAAGTGGAACTTCCACTTTATGAGAAGGTGACCTCCTGACATGCCATAATTGTCATGTCATTTTTTTTGGGGGGAAACCGTGGACCCTGTTTTCCACTTCCTCCCCTGGCACCGAGGAGCCGGAAGGAAGTTCACCTTCCCTCCCATCTGGCGATCTTCTGGGACACGTCACAGGTCCCAGAAGATGCGCTGAGCCATTCACAAGCCACAGCATGACTCATGCATGCGCAGTGAGCGCCTGGCTTTGAAGCCAAAGCCGGGTGCCCACACCTGTGATGCCGGCGCCCTGAGGAGAGGGGGAGACAAGCGCGGCTGGAGCGAGGGACAGGTGAGTGGCCGATTGTTAAAAGTCAGCAGCTACACTTTTGGTAGCTGCTGCCTTTTAACAGGGTGGAACGCCGCTTTAAGTTGAATTTGTTTGTAAGTGGGAACAGGTACATTTTTTTAAGTGTAGCTCCAGCCAAAAAAACTATTTTTAAGCTTTTTGGATAGCACAGGGAAGGGTTAACACCCCTGTAATTGTTTTGCTGTCTATGTTTCTGTTCAGAAGATTTCACCTCACTTCCTGTCCCCTGTGACAATTTGATTTTGAAAATTTTGGGTTGTTGTGGAAACAAGGATTGGTGATAAAGCTTCAGGGGAGACACCTTTTTCCCATAATAACTCTTATACTTGTATAACTCTTATTTGCGTTTTGCTTTTTTAAATCTGCCCAACAACAAATCCCCCCCCAAAAAAGAAAGACGCTGTAAAATCATGCAAAGCACAGCAAAAATCATGGCAGAACTGCACAAAAGCAATATACATAGCTGTGAATTGAGCCTTACAGGGTAAGGTGGCAACCCTACTGTTCTCGCACAGTGCTGGTTTTGCCCAGGGCAGAGGAGAAACCCTCATACTCACCCAATCCTCCACTTCATTGGCAAACAGCACTCCCCCGCCATCAACTGGTGAGACTGTTCCTGGCATCCTCACATCCAGAGCACTTCTATGGAGCCTTAATGACGTCAGAACTGCAGGGGTGCAAGAGCTGCAGGGACGGTCTTGTTTGGGGAGGATCAATAAGTGTAACTCCCTTCATCTCTCCCCTAGACAAAAAAAAGCAATTAACCCTTGCAGTCTGGACACAGCCTCACTGCAAGGGAAAACTTTTTTTTTGCCCGCAGTTCAGCTTTCAGCTAATTTGTCTTCTGTATAATAGAGAAAAGTGCCCACCTTTGATATGAGTAAAAGGAAACACAGTTGTATGTAACTTGATCCTGCCAGATTTTTTGTGAGCTAATAACTTCCTGTGCTTTCTGCTCACAGCCATGTTCCCAGCTATTTCTAAGGACTACAAAACATCTCCATGTTGTGGAGAAGAGCAGAGGCTTTGAAGTGGAACTAAAGTCTGCAGATACTCCTCTCCCATCCCTCCATCACTGACCTCATTTCCTAGGCTTCTTCCAGGTACAGAGTTTTGGGCCATCTTGATTGGGGAGGTGAGGAATGGTGTAACTCCTGCGCATCTCAGTGGACATTCTAAAAAGATTGTGACCAGGTAGGTAAGTTTGGTTTATTGCAGAAAAGACATAATGGGGGAGATTCATTACGGCTCCTTTCACACTGAGGCGCTATTTAGCTAAAAATAGTGTCTGTAAAGCACCTCAAAAATCCCCCCTAATCCCTCCAATGTGAAAGCCATGGGTGCTTTCACACTGGGGCAGTGCGCTTGCGGGACATTATAAAAAGTATCAGCATCTTTGGGGCGGTAAGGGGAGCGGTGTATATACTGCTCTTCTACTGCCCCTACCATTGAAATGAAGGGCAAGCACATCTGAAGCGACTGCACACCACCTCGGTAGCGCCGGTACTTTTAACCCCTTGTGGGGGGTTAAAAGCGTCGCGCTCCCGCTTGCATAGCGGAGCCATGTCGCTGGTAAAACTCCGCTAAAGCTAGCGGAGTTTTACCGCAGCTGCCGCTGCAGTGTGAAAGCAGCCTAAGGCTCCATGCACACTGTAGCTGATAAACGACCGTTTTGGGTCGTTTGGGCGTTTTTTTACAGCAAAAGAAAATGCCCCTTTATGTTATCCTATGTGTCCATGCACACATGGACGTTACATGTCATCTAAATGAGGCGGCTGATGTCACACAAACAATCCTGTCTTTAGTACAAGTCATCAGACCACTTAGCCTGCATTCACATAGGGGCGACCCGACTTCGGCGCGACTTCGTTAGGCGACTTCAGTGCGACTTCCAGCGCGACCTCAGGCGACTTTACAACACGACTTTTGCCAGGCGACTTTGCCTTGACCAATCAGAGAAGGGAGGGAGGGGGCTGCCTAAAAATAAATTATATTCTTTCAACTGTAAAATCGCTTCCATGTAGATGGGAGATCCGACTTGGAGGCGACTTCTATTGAATCCTATGGGCACAAGTCGGATAGAAGTCGCCTAGAAGTAGTACAGGAACCTTTTCAGAAAGTCGCCTTGAAGCCGGAGCGACTTCAGTCGTGTATATTAAGACGGCTCCCATTCATTTCAATGGGATTTCAGATGTCAAGCGACTTGGGGCGACTTGAGGCAACTCAAGTCGGATCGCAAGTCGCCCCTATGTGAATGGGCACTGAGGGCCCATTCATACCACAACAATGTGCATTGCAATAAACGTTTTGTCATGCATTGATACACGTTGCATTCAAAATGAATGGGCTGAAATGCACCACAACATATACAAAACTGCAAGCTAAATTTTCCCGCAGAGGACACCTGGCAATTAAGGATGGGCTCAGGCTTGTTCGAAACCAAGCTTGCCTAAGCCCGCCAGGAAGTGAACGCTGCGCTAATCAGAGGCAGTGAGACATTTCCTCGATGCGTGGCTGCAGCGATCAGGGAACGTCTCACTGCCTGTGATTAGCACAGTGCAGGGTTCACTTCCTGGCAGGCTTTGGCACGCTCGGTTCCGAACAAGCCTGAGCCCATCCTTACTGGCAATGAAGGATGGGCTCGAGCATGTTCGCAAGTGCACGTGCTCAAGCCCGCCAGGAAGTGAACCCGGTGCTGCGCTAATCACAGGCAGGGAGACCTTTCCCCGATGTGCGGCTGCAGCATCGACTGCAACACTGCATTTTTATGTCTTGGGTTGCCTTTGGCGCTGCAGAGCAGCAACACATGCAACATGTGTTACATAGCACAATAGTATGAATGGGCCCTTACCTCTTGCTTTGGATTGGAACACCCAAAGGTGGGCAAAAACACCCTATGGTCCCAAAAAGACCCGAGCACAGCTGGAAATCAGAGCAAACGTCTAATTAGCCTAAGGCCCCTTTCACACTTGTGCGACTTGAAAGCTGTACGATTTTTACCTCCATTTTTTTGCCACAATTTTGACGCTACTTGAAGCAATGTCTGTATACTCCTGAGGTCTATGGACCTCAAGTCGCATCAGAGTCGGACCAAAGTAGTGCAAGGACTACTTTGAAGTCGCCGCGACTTGAAGTCGCACAGATATGAATGGTACTCATTGAAAATCATGGGGTACAACTTGTCATGCGACTTTGCCGTCCCAAGTTGCAGGACAAGTCGCACAAGTGTGAAAGGGGCCTAAGGCTAACTCAGTCTAGCAGGTTCCACCTAAGGCCAAATTCACACTGTAGCAATGCGGGAACCGCATCGCATCTCTCCCACAAGCAGGTCACACTACCCTCTGCGAACCATTGCAGGTGTCAATGCAATGTTAATGACACCCCCAGATCGGTTCACAGATCGCAGTGCGAACTGTGGATTCGGACAGGAATCAAATCGCATGGGTGTTCTCATCTGATTCCAGTGTGGGGGGGAGGGGGGGCTGTGGGGGAGTCCTGCACCTTTTTCTGTTTGAATCCAATGCGAGTTCAGCCATACAACCGTATGGCTGAACTCGCATTGCACAGACATGTCTGACATCGCACAAGTGTGAACCCGGGCTAAAGCTAAAACATCACTTTTTGGGTGGACTGGGCCTTTAACCACTTCCCGACCGCCGTATGCAGAATGACGGCCGGGAAGTGGCTGAGTTATCCTGACTGGACGTCATATGACGTCCTCAGGATAACAAGCCGCCGCGCGCCCGGGGGGGCGCGCATCGCGGCGATCGGTGGTGTGGGGGGTCAGTCTGACCCCCCGCAATGCCGATCTCGGTAAAGTGCTTCGATCCGAAGCACTTTACCATGTGACCAGCCGTGACCAATCACGGCTGGTCACAGTGTAATACAGGAAAGCCGTTTATCGGCTTTCCTGTAGTCAGGTCTGCAGACCTGATGAGGGGAGAGCCGATCGGCTGCATCCCTGACAGGGAGGGTTTGTGCTGATGATTTATCAGCACAGCCCTCCCTCGGATCCCCACCCTAGACCACCAGGGAGCCTGCCCAGGGATGTGCCCACCCAGGACCACCAGGGAGCCGACCAGGGACCACCAGGGAGCAATCTGGAC
>BLSH010530744.1:183355-195777 GCA_018402905.1 Glandirana rugosa
GGCCGGGATAAGTAATTTAACCTACCTTAACCGCAAACAGCGATGGGTGACTTGTGTTGATGTCTCTATTACAAACGGTGCAGTACGTTTCGTAGTACCGGCGTCACACACATATGGAGGCTTACCGACGTAAATGTTAAATCCCCTACGACCACCCCCCACGTAATTTTTATTTTACAGAGTTGGCGGACAAAAAAACGGCGGCGGGGGGAGGGGGGGGTTGACATTCAGTTTTGAAATTGGTGAAGTTATGATACGTGAATCTTGGGAAATGATGGTCTGGTTAAAAGTCAAAAGTCACGACAACGCGAAACTTACTGTTAACGCGCCAGCACGCTGCGACATGGGTTTGTTTCAAAAATAGTAAAACAAGCAGCGTCGCACGACCGCGCAATTGTCATTCAAAGCGCAACAGCACTGAAAACTGAAAATTGGTCTGGTAGTAAAGGGTTCTAAGTGCATAGTATTGAAGTGGTTAAAGTTTTGACTTACAGTTGGGGGGGGAGGGGGGCGGCGGCAAAAAAACAGGCGGTTGAGACATTTTATTTTTAATGCACCCCCCACCAGCATCCCCTAAATTGTAAATGCAGCCATTCGGAGGTATACACACACTGCGGCCATGATGCTTTGCATGACGTGGCAAACATTATCTCTGTAGTTGTGTTCAGTGGGTAGCGACAAACGCCAATTCCATCCAATTTAATGAATAGGGCCGGGCACCAGCACCCCATAACTGCACGCTGCTGTGGCACAGTGGTGTGGGCTTTTAGGGGTTAAAACAGGTGGTGAGGAGGCAACGTAATGCCTCCTCATCACCTTTCAAATGCTCCCCAAAAAGCAATCCACCACAGATTACTCTTCAGAGAGCAAACGCAAGTGCAAATGAGCCCAACAAGTTCTTTCTAAAAAAAATTGCTTCCACTAACCACTAATTAAAAATAATGTTTGTTTGGTAAACCTCCGCACGTCTCTTTCACAATGTTACTACCAGAGGGAGAACAGTTCAAGTGTAACTAAAACAACAGCAATCTGCAGTGGCGGCATAGCAGACGCTGGACCCAGGGGAAACGACATTTGCACGCCATTCGTGGCGGCGTCTTCATTTATGAAGAAGAAAGCACACATCAGCATCTAGCAAATATAAATGATAGGAAGGATTGCCTACAGATCTAATTAATTTTATTTGATGCCTGAATAAATGAAGAGGCGGGTTTATAACCTGCGGGGTGTGTCTCTACCCAGGAGAGATTGATCGCTTTCTCAGAAATAAAATGTAAAAATGTTGTATAATTAGAATTATCAATTAAAAACTTCAGCAAATATAAAATCCTTTCCCCTTTGATGTGGGCTCGATGGATGTTGCTGACATGGAAGGGGGGTAGTCATTTCAGGAATTTCAGGAATAGCTTTACAAAAACAATGATGGTGTCAGGGAACTGTGTCTGTTAAAGATGGCAACCCTTGTCACTGAGGCTCCAGGAATTTACTGCATGTATTTGCCCATTATTACAGAAAGTAAAAGAAAATCCTGTATTTTGAGTGGTCACCAAAAGAATAGAGGGGAAATCTTCTAATGAGGACACTAGTTCTGGTGACAACCAGAGATTTCCCTCACTTTGGAGGGATTTCTCACTTCCTGTCGTGGCTATGGAACAGGAAGTGAAGGCCACCACCTCAATAGGACACAGATATAAATAAAAACAGGCTGTGACGGATCTACAAGGGTTGCACAGGTCGCACTTGTGATCGGGCCCTGGCGTCTGCCATTGTGGGGGCCCAAGGCGGCAGGAAGGGGTGACTAGTGGCTGTGTGGGGAGCCAGCGGATGCAGCGGCAGGATGCGGATCGATGAATCAATAATGAACCCATAGATGGCTTAGTCACCTGCCGATGTGTGAGTTTGGGGGAGACACTCAACATCACGGCCCTGTGGATGCAATTATACTTATTGAGGATGGATGGAGCACAGAGGGAGAGCTGGGAATCGGCCCCTGTGAATAACGGGAGACCAGATACCTGCAGCAGCAATAGAATAAGCTGGGACTGTGAGGGCTTATCAAGGCAGAGAGATAATACATTACTTGTGTTAAAGTGGTTATACAGCTGTTATCACCCAGTCTGCTTTAAATTGTGCCCTGAGTTGGACCAAGTTTGAGCTTTCAGCCTAGGTTCATGCTTATGCGATGTGGGAAACGCAGAGAAACCTGTGTGTTGCACCACATTGCAATTGTCCATGCAATCTGCTGCAGGTGTCAATATTAGATTAACGACACCACGAAACAGCTCGCAAAACAGAATCGGATTGCATGGGTGTGAACGCCCATGCAATGTGATTCAGGTGTAGAGAAAAAAAGGGTTCCGCAGATGCGATGCAATTTAAGCCATACAAAATGCACAGACGTCGCATGTAATGTGCACAGGAATTCGGTGCGATTCCTGTGCGAATCACATATGGTGTCCCGAAACGCACAGGTGTGAACCCAGGGCCACTGATTTGTAACTCTGCTGCCTTATAGCTGCACTGCTATAAAAACTGATACTGCGAGTAAAATCGCATCTTCAAATATTTCACTCTGTTGCATAACACGACGCGTATAATGAGACGTATGCCTTACTAATGCTAGTTATGTACGAGAAGTTTTTTTTTTTTTTTTGTTCAATCCAGCAGACTGAATGAATAAAAACCTGAGACATCGCTGTGCTAACTAATTAATATTAGTGCGGCGATCTCTAACACTGAGGTATTTTGTTCTGACAGGGGAACCACCCTCTCCCCTCCCCCGCCAGAATACACTGATCAGTGCTGGTAACCATTGGCTGCCAGTGCTGATCGAATGCTGGTTTTCAAGCATACCCGTTCGACAGAAGCCAGTCATTAGACTGGCTTCTGTCTGACAGGCTGTTGTACTCATTGGCCAACTCTCAGCTGGTTTATCATAAAGAGTAAAGGGCCTTGGAACTGATGGAAAGGGCTCCGGGACCAGTGGATGAAGGGGGTTCTTCGTGGTTTCTTGCACCCGGGCCCTAAAGGTTCTAGTTACGACTCACAGGGGTTATAAACCTCTATGCAAAACTAAGAAAAATGTCACCACTTATTTTTATTCTTTGAGATTCAAAACAAATCTGATGAAAATTCACCATCAATGGATTCTGACCTGGTTTTGGTAAATATGTTTTTAGCTGTGGTCCCTATAATAACAAGCTCTCTGTGCAAATATACATTTTCAGCATACGTTGGCTAGATGCCAGGTATGCCTCTGCTGGAAGTCTGTTCCAAGCATCAACTACACTTTCAGCAAAATAAGATTCATTTTGAACTTTCCTCCAGTCAGTTTGAGGTCATGTCCCCGTGTTCTTGATCTTAGCTTTATATTGAAAATACTGCCCTCCTGAATGTTATTCACCCCTTTGATGTAGTTGAACGTTTAATCACGAGACCTCTTTCCCTTCTTTTCTGCAGATTGTACATATTAAAGTGGTTGTAAAGGCACAAGTTTTTTTAATGAAGGTAAAAGACCTTCTGTGTGCAGCGCCCCCCCCCCCCATCCTTACCTGAGCTCCCTCCGATCCAGCAATGTTCACAATAGCCTTGGCTGTCACATGGGGGGGGGGGGGGGCACAGCTCTGTGTCTTATGAATGCATTGAGCAGTGGCACGGGAATAAGCATGCAGCGGTGCCCCCAGGGCAAGGGGCTTTCTCTGGGAACACTGCTTAAGGGTTATGAGCCTGACGGGTTTTACTTCCTCTTTATTACCCTGCAAAGTAGAAGCATAATGGGCTAGTATGCATCGCATATTAGCCCATTATGTGGTACCTACCTCAGAACAAAGCCCACACTGTCCCCGCTCCAGGCTGCGTCCATCTTCCACCCCTCTTCCATTCCGGGGGCTGCGGACTCTGGCTCTGTGACTGGCCGGAGTCGCGCGACGTCACTCCCGTGCATGCCCGTGGTAACCGCCAATCGCAGCATGATCCTAGTGAAGAAACGGCTCGCCGGTCCGTTTCTTCACTGCGCATACGCCAAAGACGTTGGCGCACGCATATACAGAGAATATCTCCTAAACTGTGCAGGTTTAGGAGATATTCTCGGTACCTACAGGTAAGCCTTTTTATAGGTTTACCTGTAGGTTAAATTGGTTGTAAAGGGTTTACAACCACTTTAAACTTTTTTTTCTTTTTTACATTTCTTCAGATGCTTCCTGGTTTCTGGCCAAGGCCAAAATGATGTCATACATCCCAGGAGTCTTCATGGGCATTTTTTATTTTTTTTTACTTTCATCTGGAGGAGGGGCTTTTTCAGCTAAGCACACCCTCCTGCATGCATGCTTGAGCTATGGTTAGATGGATTCCAGGATTCAGGTATGTTGCACTTGCAAGGTCTAGAAAGGAATAAACCATGGGGGAATTAACAATTTTAATCCTTATGTTGCTAGCCTTAGTAAATAGATAGGAAGGCAAGTGTAGGTTCATGCCTTTACCTTTCAAACAAGATAAATTGCCTTTGTACATCCAACGTTACAGCGAACATTTTGATACAAAATCACTGGAACACACTCTCTCCAGTTATGTAATGTGTAACTATTTGTATAGATTTTAAATTGGTTCATCTGATACACTGTTGTGCCACTCAAGGACTTCAGAAGCAATCACAGTCTAAGCCTAGGTTAGTGCTGCTTCATAATCATGGGTTTTTCAGTGCGTTTTTTGCAGATTTTATATCCGTTTTTGATGTTTTTATACTTCATTTATTTCGTGTTTTATAGGAGGAGGAGACTGATTGTTAAACACAAAACTCTGCTAAAAAATGGATGGACATGTACATTTCAAGTCTATAGGTCTAAAAAACACACTACATGCTACTATGCTACATCAAAGAAGCACGTGCCTTGTCAATAATCGCTCTGGACCATGTTGCGTTGATGTGAACAGGCAGCATAGAGAATAGGGTGATTTGCATTGTGCATTGTCGCACGATGGCAGACGCAGGAGAAACTGCACTAGTGTGAATGGCGCCTTAAGCCATACAATTTTTTTTTTTTTTTTTTCGGCCAGCAGGCCGTACAAACAAATTCAAAAAAAAAAAAAAAATGATTCCTCCATTCGCACAAATGAGGTGTATGGAGCAATCCCCCTGTCAGGGCATTGTACTCTGACAGCAGCACCCGCTGACAGAATACACTGATCAGTGGCTGCAGCTGAACTAATAACATTTTCCAACATTCACCTTTGACACAAGTCAATCAAAACAATTGACTTCAGTCAGGAGGGGATTGCCATATACTGATCAAAACTCATCTGATCCCTGCTAAACCGGCTGAATTATGATCAGTGTATTATGGCAAGCACAATTATTTCATACAACAGCATTCTTCACAAGTCTGATAAACACCGAAGTCTGAACCAGGGTGAATAAAAATCAATGATTTTAAAAAAAAAAAAAATAAGATTTTTATTTTCTATTTTTACCAAATTCATTTTAATAAAATGCTATTAAAAGAGTTTTGCATTTAAGTTACATTAATAAGTTTATTCAGCTTGAAAAGGAGTTTAGTTATGTAGCATGAGGCTGTGTATTCTGCAATTTTTGGTAAACTCATTCAATGAATACAAGCTCTGCAAGCTGAGATAACATGCATTGCATTGATGCATTCGCACAATTTCACAGTAACCATGAGATAAAACAAAGTTCAGGAATATTCCTTTATCCCAATGTTTTGCAAATCTATGTACACTACAAACTGTATGATTGAATTGGTTCTGATATCGCTGTTTTACTAACCTGACAGCTTATTATTCTAAATAGGAAACCTTCATTTTGTTTGCAAATATAAAGATTCTAACTACCAGCATGAATCAGTCCTTACATTTAATGAGCACCTGTCATTTCAGACCCATCATGGCAACACCTGTTAGCAGACATCCACTCACCTGCTGCCGCCACGTCCCTCACCTTGTGTCACTGCCCCATCACCAGCCATCCCATTAAAGTGAATGGGATTGTCGGTGAGTCACCAGCGGGTCAGAGGAGGAGCCTCTGTGGGGGACTGATTTAAATCAAGCCTTTTTACTAGTGATTTAAATCAATTCCACCCTGGTCTGAACTGTCAGGCTGGGTTCACACTGCAGCACAGAGCGTCTCCCAGCATTCACTGTTTCAGGACCGATTTCAGCCCAAATTTTTGGTTGAATTTGGACCTGAAACAGACCAGAAGGCGCACAGGTCGCTGGTGCAAATCACACCGGTGCCATTCCAGAGATGTGTGAAGCAGCTCCATAGAGAGCGCGATCACAATCTCCTGACATGCGAATTGGATGCGGCAATTCGCAATAGTGTGAACCCAGCCTCAGTATTTCTCTCAACCACCAACAAGATTCAACCTTTCAGGAGCTGGCAGAGTCTGAATCTGCTTGGTGGTGGCCGTGGACAAATCACAGCTCTTCCGCCCACTTTTGTGCCAAAGCACTTTTCAGAACAAAAAAAACATGCTTGCTGATCATTACCCTAAGCTTCTATCTTCAAGCTACCCCCTCATCTCACTACAGGGGTTCCTTACTAATGAGCGTCATTACATTTAACAGTGAATGGCCAATTAGATCTGATCAATAATGTGCCGCCATAAGATGGAACAAATTATCCTTCTAGTATTGATCAATTACTGTATTTGTGCTCTTTGTTGAAAAATAACTGCAATGCAAAAATATTTAATTAAAGCTGAACTCTGGGCAGAAAAAAAAAATAGTATTCTATTCCTCAACAGACACACAAGAAATAAATCCGCTCTTTGTGCATTAAATGCCTTCGCAAACCCAGATCTTACCTTGTAAGGCTCCATTTACACGGGACGCTATTTCAACCTCCCCATAGCAATTTTTTTTTATTTGACGGCTAGAAGCCGCCGTTGAAAACAGCTGTTTAGCCGCGTTCACGTCTAGGAGCAATTTTGAAATATTTTTCTTTTTTTAAAATGGGAACGCCTGTAAACGAAACGGTTCTAGACGCAAGTTATTGCATTTAGGCGCATTTAGCGGCATTTACAAGCTGTTTGACGCTTCAAATGCCTCTGAACTGGTGTCTGAACCCATTTACCCATGTACTCATAAGATAACGTAGAGGAAAGTTCAGGGGCAGCTGAAAAAAATGCCCAAATGCCTCTAAACATCCGTTTACCAGCAGCAGTGTAAATGAGGCCTAAAAGTAGCAGTGACCTCCTCATTGTGCTGTACAAAGTCTGAGCAGAGAGCATGGGTGTGAGAGGGACCTGGCAAGCCCCACTCAATACAGGCTGCCTGCAGAAAAGGACCGGAGGGGTGGAGTCAAGACCAGTCATCCTGCACAAGGGGAGAGAGCAGCATTGACTGGTCTTTATTACAGGAAGCTCCTGCACAGAGGTAAAGTGTCACACTGGATTACTGAACAGAACTGGAAGAAATCCACAAAGCCACCTCAGGGAAGAAAACACATGACTCTTGTATTTAGACTATGTTTGCTCTTCCCAGAGTTCACCTTTAACGTGAAACTGCAGACAAATAGCCAAATACAGATATGAAATTATATATGTTTACTGTTTTACCTGCCAAAGGATTTGTAATTCCCTACAGCCAGACAGGTGACTTATTTTCTGGATCAACAATGTGCTTTCTTTGCTAGCTCTCCATCTCCAGCTTGCTCACTAAACAAGGAATCATTAATATCAATATTAATACAAATAAGAACTGTAAAATTAGAGATCCTTCTGTGTCCCCCCTCGACCCTCATAAAAAGCAGCTAACTCTCAATATGATAAATCACTATTTAAAAAAATGGTAGAATCCGTGCAACTCTAATGTAGCACACAAAATTATACTGGAGTTCTCTGATTGACCAAGGTGTAGACGGTGATGTCACCACCCATGTCTCTACAACCATCCAATCAGAGAATGTCTTGTATTCATTGAAAAAAAATGCAAGGCTTTCTCTAAATGGTGGTAATGCCAAGCAAGCAACCCCTTGTGATTAGTATGCAGAATGGCAGCTGTACCCGGAAGACCGCAGCTATCGCTGCAGCATCTCAAGGATTGGTCAGGTAGATATGCTTGCTTACAAACATCCAAACTGGACCAATGTAATTTAAGCAATAAAAATCAATCCTAACGTTCAGCTTTAGGCGCTAAATGTAACTTCTTATTAAAGTTTAGACCAAGGTCCCTCAACAGGCAGCCTTTCCCAACCTTTTCAACACACAGGAACCCTTGAAAACTTTCCCAGCCCGGAGAACCCCTGCTAAAAATTATATCTACAAGTCATGATACCTTAGTGCAGGGATTCTCAATCAGGGTTCCGTGGAACCCTAGGGTTCCTCCAGAGGTTGCTAGGGGTTCCTTGAGCAATGGTCACTTTCTACCTCTCGGATAAATTCCCAATGACATCATTGATCTTTTTATCTATCTGTAAGGGGTAATTCTTCCCAATGACCACAAGTGTAAGGAGCATTCTTCCCATTCACCATCACACTAATGTATCATGACTTGAAGATTTTCATTTTTAGCAGGGGTTCCCCGAGACCATAGAATCATTTCAAGGGTTCCTCTGTGTTGAAAAGGTTGAGAAAGGCTGCCTTAGTGTGATGGTCATTGGGAAGAATTCTTACGCTTGTGGGCATTAGGAAGAGTTACCCCCTTACAGATAGCTAATGATGTCAGTTGGATCTTATCCGAGAGGCAGAAGTTGCTCAATCAACCTCTGGAGGAACCCCGGTGGAGGGTAACCGTGGTCTAGAAGCACCCTGTTGGCCTTTAGTCCTTTCAGCAAGCTGCTGTATTATACACCATACCATCAAAACATTCAGACTACCCTGGCATCCAGCGCCAACTCCCAACCAGACCCCAGGACTCCCAAAACCCTCTATACTGAATAACCCATCAGCTTTCTGCTCAGTTGCGCAGACCCTACTCTTTTTATTAGGATGTACTTTACAACTGGGCTACCACCATGATGGATGGCCCTGTCTAAGCAATAGCAGGGCACAGCCGAAGGTGTGGGGCCAGTGCCACTAAATAGGAAGCTTGGTTGGTTATTAGCAGTACAGAGCACTCCAGGGTCCCGAGGTACTATACAGCAGACCTGGTGCATAGTACAGCCTTCAGTCCAGGAATTCATGATCTACAACCTGCTCATGTAATATGAAACAATCATTGAAGTGGTTTTAAAGGTTGAGCTTTTTTTTTTTTAATAATAAACCTGTCATACGTACCTGCTCTGTGCAGTGGTTTTGCACACAGCAGCCCCAATTCTCCTCTTCTAGGGTCCCCCTCCAGCACTCCTAGCTCTTCCTCCTTGACCATTGCCCCCAATAGCAAGCCACTTGCTATGGGCGCACGCACCCCTGAGCTCTGCCCTATGCATCCATAAGACATCTAGAGCCGTGGCTTGGCCCTGCCCCTGCTCTCTCCTCATTAGTTACTAGCTGTGACTGACAGCAGTGGGAACCAATGGCTTCCGCTGCTGTCTCAGCCAATGAGGATAGGGAGTCCCGGGACAGCCAAGGCTCTCGTGCACATCGCTGGACTGAGAGGAGGCTCATGTGAGTATTGGGGGGGAGCAGCACACAGAAGGCTTTTTACCTTCATGCATAGATTGCATGAAGGTAAAAAAACCTTCAGCCTTTACAACCATGTTGATGCTTCTGCTAGATATATACGGCCCTGGTTCCCAACCTGCAGCCTAAGGGCTGCATGTGGCCCTTTGGTATATGATTTTCGGCCCTTGGACCTCAGCTGAATGTAGTGGGAACATTAATTAGGATAATAGCATTGATCTCTACCAGCCTCTAGTAACGTTCCCAGTTTCATATTGTCTTCTGAACCATACCCCAGCCAAAAATGCAGCATGTTCACACTCTCTGACCCCCATTTCCTCTATTAGGTCTGCAGTTTCCGACAGTCCTTTCAAGCATTGCATATACTGAACATTTTGTGTGCGGCCCTTGATGTCGGGGGCCACATTTGAGGCTCTCTTTAAGTTGACAACCACAGATATAATGGATGGCTCATTCATCAAACTGCAAACTAACCACCAAATCTGTGTGGTTGCCCATCTTATGCCCATCTTAACCCAACCACAACAATGATGCTAACAGATAAACTGGCATTACGACACTCATGCTTTCAGAAATAGCAAATACCCAATTAATTTTAAAATTTACATAAAACAAAATCCAAAATGGATCAGTTGTTATGAGTTGTATATACTGGAGCTCATTTAAGCTAGAAGAACCATGAAGCACTCAGCATGCTTTCTATAAAGTCCGTAGGCACATTTTTCAGGTGTTTTCAGGCTTGAGCATCTTTGTTTCAGCCAATGCAAAGCTAGTTACAAGAAGGAGGATAGACGAGTGCATTACAAGAAACTTCCAGGCACTCCCATGGGGACCAAAAGCCAATGACTTCACCCTAAAGAAGCTCATGCACTTTTTTGAGTTTTGAGCAATCTCTCTGAGGTGGTGGACACCACTGAATATAATAGGAATCTTGATGTTGAGTGTGAAAGCGCTTTAGGAAACAAATGAATGAGGCCTAACCCATAACAGAAACTGCTTAAGGACATACCTGCAGCCTCTTGTCATATGATTCCCTACTGTGTAATCCCACTTAATGCATGGGCGCAAGAATAAAGCTCTGATAAAAGGCCCAGGGCCACTCATAAGATGATGATACCAGTACAGTAATTATAGCGATATTAAAGGCAGATTTAAAGAAAAAAATAACAAAAATGACATACTTACCTGCTCTGTGCAGTGGTTTTGCAGCCCCGATCCTCCTCTTCTCAGGTCCCCACCAGTGCTCCTGGAGCTTCCCTCTTGCCGAGTGCCCCCATAGTAAGCAGCTTACTATGGGGGCACCCGAGCAGGCTCACTCCTGTGCTGCTGTGTGTCCATTCACACACGGAGCGTTGCTCGGCCCCACCCCCTGCTATCTCTTTACTGGCTCACTGGAAGAGACCCGGGTGAGCCACTGCTTAAGTGTAAATCGCTGGACCGAGATGGGGCTCAACTGCGTATTACGTGGGGCTGCTGTACACAGAAGGTTTTTTACCTTCATACATAGAATGCATGAAAGTAAAAAACCTTGAGCCTTTAGAACCACTTTAAAGTAATTCAGCAGGTAATCTATAGCCTCGTACACACAGTTCGTCAGTCGTATGAAAACGGTCGTATGACCGCTCGTTGTATGCTAAATCGACCGCTAGTATGCGCAATTAAAACAGCTGAGTACGACGGTCGTACAACAGAAGTTATATGAGCAGACTAGAAAACTTGGTAGTACCAACAAGCGGTCACACGACCGTTGTATCGTGTGTACAGAGAAGTTGGTCCAACAAGTTGTATTGTGCAAAACACGCATGCTCAGAAGTCAGGAATGGCCGGACGCTAATTACATGCACCTGAACTATCTCTTTATTCATAACACGTCACTACATTTGGCTTGGTCGTACGATCGTTTAGTGCATGTCAGTACGCGAGATACAACAGCCAACATACGATTTGGGCCGTTCGGTCGTACGACCGCTGCACCGTGTGTAGGAGGCATTAGGCTCTGCTTCCACTAGTATGACTTGTCATGGGACTTTGGACACATAAAGTCACGTGACAAGTCACAGCCCATTGATATCAATGGCACCCGTTCCCATATATGTGGCTGAAAATCAGCAACTTTGAAAAGGTACATGCACTACTTTGATGCAACCTTGATCCAGAGAGTGTAAAGTTGGATCAAAGCTGTGCTCAAAATCACATAAAAGTCACACTCCAAAGTAAGGTTGCAGCATCATCCCTTTAATCCAGGACACATATTAATTACACAGGTTCTGTGGCTAATTAATGTGGTAATTAAACTCATTGGTGCCTTATATGCATTAACTTGGCCTCAGAACCTGTGTAATTCATATGTGTCCTGGATTAAAGGGATGATGTGGGAACTCTACTCCAAAGACGCACTATCAGGCCTGTACTGGCCATCGGGACTACCGGGAGTTTCCCGGTGGGCCGATGGCTCAGTGGGCCGCTTTTTTTGCAGAGTTCGGCTGGCAGCAGCGGGAGCGTGACAACAAGCAGCGGCGGCCGGCGGGGATTCGGGGAAGGTGGCCAGCGAGGGGGTCATTTACATATGAGAGGGATCTCCGCCTCTCCCCCCTCCCTGACCACTGAAGCGGAGCGGGCGTGGCCACCCCAGCGCTGCCAGAGCCTCCATTCTCCCGCCCACCTCCTCTCTGCTCCAAGAAGAGTGCGGGCCGGAGGAAGAGGACAGACGGGAGGCGAAGGCTGCCAAGGAGCAGAGCAGCAGGGGAAGCTCCGGACCAGGGGGAGACTCGGCGCTGCCGCTGATGGCCACCAGGTACCCAGCATCACATCCACATAGCTGCCCGCACACAGCCCCCCCTCCCCCTG
>BLSH010530744.1:268061-279142 GCA_018402905.1 Glandirana rugosa
CGTTCCGGAAAAACACAGATAAATAATCTCTTTGCCGTTTCACCTTTACAGATTCCTCTATGACCTGCCTTCTTACTGTACAATGAATCATCAGGATTATGATTCTTATTTATAGTCCAGTGATCAGGATGTAGATAAATAATCGGAAGCTATAAAGAGATAATAGAGGCACCGGAGGTATATGAAGAATTACACTCCTTTGGCAGGTAAAGAAAAGCTTACATTTATATATTTCAGCTTTATTTTTATGTTTGCTTAGAATTCCATTTTAGAAGATCAGAGTTATATGAAAGACCACAAAGATGTGGAAAATGTGCTGTACAAAAACATAGTTAAAACACAAAAGAAGGTATTGATTTCCTTTACCATCACAGTGGTATATGTTTGTGATCAGGTATGAAATCAAGGCCTTGCATTACTCCTGATATTCAGGATCTGCTTCAGATGTAAAAAAAAATCAGCAAATGCAGCTAAAGAACTTATCCCAAAGGCTAGGTAGATAGTTTTAATGAGATGTGGGGATACAACAACTCATAGCAAACAATTAGACTTTGACTGTCAGCAATTTAGCATAGTTGGAAATAATAAATGCTTATCTGATATTGGTATCTTTAGGTTATACAGTAGCAGCTACAAATTATAATGCAGTCCCAAAGGTACCTGCTATATGCCGTGCTATACATCTTCACAAAGTAAACTATGAATAGTCAACCAAAGAAGTATGGGAGTAAAACAAAAAGAAATAAAGGAATGAAGAAAGGAAGTATTCTGGCCAGGGAAGAACATTTATACAGGAGCCCAACCATCTGAGGTTTTTGCTGGTGATTTTCTGCTTGATAGGGATGAAGACCTAACACAAATGGCTCCTAATTTTCCAAACTAAAGCTTGTTATCTCATCTTCTACGCCCAGACAATGATGGCCATGTCATGCACTGATACGAACATTGGTTTTTTGTTTTTTTTTACATCTGAACCTTCCTTCCTCGGAATATTGGAAGAAAAGTGCAAAAATAAATAGACCACCAGGTCCATGTGAGGCCATGTAGAAGGTAATTTTGTCTTCATCTGAGATCGGCTATCCCATTTACAAATTTGATGAGGCAGGTAAAAGAGTGGTACATGCGGTTTAAGCTTCCACTAGAGTGGGGAAAGTAAATCTTCATTGTAGATTGTGTTTCTGCTGCTATTATCTAGTTGACAATTTCCCTTGAACTTGCTTACAAGAGCAGAGACACTTTGTAGGGGGTAGTTGCAAGCGGTCATTAGTCTGGAGAACTTGCAGGCAGTCATTAGTCAAGGAGATTGTGGGCACTCAACAATTGGGGGGTGGTGGGATTGTTGAGACTGGGTTACAAATGCTTTTCAGTTTGGGGAGTGGAACATATAGGGGTTGATCTACTAAAGCTGGAGAGCGCAAAAACTGGTGCAGCTGTGCATGCTAGCCAATCAGCTTCTAACCTCAGCTTGTTCAATCAAGCTTTGACAATAAAACCTGGAAGCTGATTTGTTTCTGTGTGGAGCTGCACCAAATTTTGCACTTTCAAGCTTTAGTAAATCAACCCCATAGTGTAGTTAAAGCTGGCCATAGTCGAATCAAAATTCAGCCAGTTCAGCAGGAACCATTGAATCATCCAACCATCCATCAATCGACTTCAGTACAACCAGCCTGTTAGGGTTTTTCTGCCCGCTCACTGCCACCAGCAGTGATCATTACACTGACTGTGTCGATGGGGTAATTGAGCAATTTTCTTTCCTTCAACCCATGAATGAAGGAAAGAGAATTTTACAATGTAGGGCCTGCCTTACAACTGGCAGGTGGAATCATGGGTTGCTATCAGTTTATGTTGACCAAAAGAGAGTGGGATTGTGGGTACACAGCAGCATAATTGCCATAATTTGCAGTTAAGCAATAGGACATTGCTTGCCATATTATATTTTTTCTTACTAGACTTCCTTGAAACACAAAGAAATTTTTCTGTTAGCGTGCAATTGTCCAGTTGGAGAGAACTTTGCAGTTACAGGCTGTCATGAAAGAGGTGTTATCCTATTAAAATCTGTCCTATTATAAGAGTGTTTCCATTACTGACCTCATCGTTATTTAAAGCGGTAGTAAACCCATCCATTTAACAGTTTAAAAACCAGTTCCATTTCCGGCACGTGCCGGAAATGTAAGACTCCCATTGGTTGTGTGGTGTCATAGCTGATCACATGTGCAGCATCATGGCAGTTGTAGATTAAACAGAGGCCAAGATGGCAGCTTCCTTGGCTGAAAATGACAGGAGGGTTTACTACCACTTTAAGGTAGCATTATCAGGTTTTAATTGGCATGTAGAACTGCAAAGGGAATTTTCTCTCCCACCGCTGGCACTGAAATGGCCCCTATCTGGTGCTATGTATACACCTATCTGGGACTCTGTATACCCCTGTCTGGTGACTGTATACCCTATCTGGTGCTATATATACACCTATTTGGTAACTGTATACCCTATCTGGTGCTATGTATACACATTTCTGGCGACTGTATACCCTATCTGGTGCTATGTATACACCTATCTGGGACTCTGTATACCCCTATCTGGTGCTATGTATACACCTATCTGGGGCTCTGTATACTCCTATCTGGTGACTCTGTATACCCCTATCTGGTGACTGTATACCCTATCTGGTGACTGTATACCCCTATTTGGTGACTGTATGCCCTATCTGGTGCTATGTATACTGCTATCTGGGGTTCTGTATACTGTGATATGGTGACTCTGTATACCCCTATCTGGTGACTGTATACCCTATCTGGTGCTATGCATACTGCAATATGGTGACTCTGTATACTGCTATCTGGGCTCTGTATACTGCTATATGGTGACTGTATATTGCTATCTGGGGCTCCGTATACTGCTATATGGTGGCTCTGTATACTGCTATCTGGTGGCTCTGTATACTGCTATATGGTGGCTCTGTATACTGCTATATGGTGGCTCTGTATACTACTATATGGTGACTCTGTATACCGCTATCTGGGGCTCTGTATACTGCTATCTAGGGCTCTGTATACTGCTATATGGGCTCTGTATACTGCTATATGGTGACTCTATATTGCTATCTGGGGCTCTGTATACTGCTATATGGTGACTCTGTATACTGCTATCTGGGGCTCTGTATACTGTTATTTGGGGCTCTGTATACTGCTATCTAGGGCTCTGTATACTGCTATCTGGGGCTCTGTAACTGCTATATGGTGACTGTATATTGCTATCTGGTGACTCTGTATACTGCTACATGGTGGCTTTGTATACTTCTATATGGTGACTCTCTATACTGCTATCTGGGGCTCTGTATACTGCTATCTGGGGCTCTGTATACTATTATCTGGGGCTCTGTATACTGCTATCTAGGGCTCTGTATACTGCTATCTGGGGCTGTATACTGCTATATGTTGACTCTGTATACTGCTATCTGGGGCTCTGTATACTGCTATATGTTAACTCTGTATACTGCTTTCTGGGGCTTTGTATACTGCTATATGGTGACTCTGTATACCGCTATCTGGGGCTCTGTATACTGCTATCTGGGGCTCTGTATACTGCTATCTAGGGCTCTGTATACTGCTATATGGACTCTGTATACTGCTATCTGGGGCTCTGTATACTGCTATATGGTGACTCTGTATACCACTATCTGGGGCTCTGTATACTGCTATCTAGGGCTCTGTATACTGCTCTATAGGCTCTGTATACTGCTATATGGTGACTGTATATTGCTATCTGGGGCTCTGTATACTGTTATCTGGGGCTCTGTATACTGCTATCTAGGGCTCTGTATACTGCTATCTAGGGCTCTGTATACTGCTATCTGGGGCTCTGTAACTGCTATATGGTGACTGTATATTGCTATTTGAGGCTCTGTATACTGCTACATGGTGGCTCTGTATACTGCTATATGGTGACTCTGTATACTGCTATATGGTGACTCTGTATACTGCTATCTGGGGCTCTGTATACTGCTATCTGGGGCTCTGCATACTGTTATCTGGGGCTCTGTATACTGCTATCTAGGGCTCTGTATACTGCTATCTGGGGCTCTGTATACTGCAATATGTTGATGCTGTATACTGCTAGCTGGGGCTCTGTATACTGCTATATGGTGACTCTGTATACCGCTATCTGGGGCTCTGTATACTGCTATATGGGGACTCTGTATACTGCTATCTGGGGCTCTGTATACTGCTATTTAGGGCTCTGTATACTCCTATCTGGTGACTCTGTATACCCTATCTGGTGATGCTGTATACCCTATTTGTGATGCTGTATACCATATCTGGTGATGCTGTATACCCTATCTGTGATGCTGCATACCCTATCTGGTGATGCTGGGCTGTATACTCCTGACACAAGGGGTGGAAACTATAAGGGGTGGGGCTTATGAGAAGTGGGAGAGGTCAAAAAGGAAGGGTGGGGTCTGCCCCCCCACCCTAAAATTTCACCAGCCGCCACTGCTATTTGGTCATCACTAATGACAACATAGGCACTAAGCTGGGATAAAGTTGTCATGTCATAACAGTAAGTGCCTCAACAAAGACCTTCATGCAAGATCACCACATCATACGATATAATGTACAACATTTTAAATGCATTGCAAGGGTCAGGGATCATGTACAAAGTGGTGTGAAGGTTGTGTCCCAGGCTGAGTCCTGGGATCACACTGTAAAGCTTGCTGAGTCTGTATATCACTACCTCTGCCCAGCAGCCTTGCCCTGTTACGTTCACAACGTGTTTGTCCATGTGCAAATCTGTGACTGTTCATTCATATGCAAATCCTTCCCTCACTCAAAGACAATTTGGCACATTGCTCAGTCTGTGCTTGTGTGTGATAGGGGGTGGGACTGGTGCTAAAGCTGCAGTGAGAAGAGGAAGCAATGAAGCTGCTGAGATAGAGAGGAACTGAGATGTTCTTCCACACCATCCACACTGTGCACCTGCACAGACAGGGCCGCTGATAAGGCGTACTGATTACAGTGTGCGGAGAGGAAAGCCGATAGTTGGCATTTCATATTTACACTGTAATCAGCCGTTAATGGACACAGCTGATTACATGGTAAAGAGCCTATGTCATAAGCTCTTTACCAAGATCAGTGATGTGGAGTGTCCGATGGACTCAGATCGCCGAGCTGCGCACCCCCAGGAGTGCACACGAGTGACCCATTCTGAAGGACATCATATGACGTCCAGACAGAATGGTAAAGCCCTCATCTGCCCATAATTCTGCTATAAGCTGGGCAGGAAGGTGTTAAGTAGACTGTACTGGCTAAAACTTGTAGCTAGCCAAACAACTACATAAATGATTTTACCAATAAACTGTAGCAATTCCCCTCCGACCTCCAGGAGGTGATTTCCGGAAACAGGGGCGACTGACATTCCTCCTCAAGGTGCAGGTTACTGGGCATGGTGGGTGTAATGCAAGTTGGAAACATGGGCTCCAGTCACTTTTTGGATGCAAAAAGAGATTTATTGTCTCTTAACAAGAACTGGGGGAAAGAGGGTTAGGGCCAGGACACTCTTGGGCAGATGCAAAAGAAATTGGCAGACTCTGTAAACAAAAATATTAATAGGCAGACAGCTATACAGGTAGAGGGCATTTAAGCTGGATGCAGTGCTCTGTATTTAGTAGAACTGCTGTCTCCTATAGCAACTGAACTTTCAACAGTCAATATAGATCTGCACACGTAACTCACAGAATCTCGTTGTAGATCTTCTCTCACATTTCACAGTATCCTACTGTAAATCTTCACACTGAGCTCCCAGTCTCTCACTAGACTTCCAAGATCCCAGCCACCACGGGATTCCCTGAGCTCTTCCACAGCTAACCCACTGTATGCTCCTCAAACTTCACCATGCTACCTGCTGGGTCCCTGACTTGACTCTGCTGAAGCTTTCCCACTTCTTCACCATCCCCGGCTAGTGAAAAAGGCTGCTCTGGTACTTCTTCAGACCTCCAATCACTGGCCACTGATAACAGGAGTGGTTTTCCCTTGGTTTCTTTCTTTATGTATCTTTTTGGTGGCAACTGTGTCCCCTTTATCTCTGACCCTGATCCTCACTTGCCTCTGGTAACAGGAATGGTCATCCCATATGGAAACTGCTTCTCCTTCACTTCTGACAACCTTCGGTTCCCCGTCTGGCGGAACTTCTGCAAATTGGTTAGGCTCCCAACCTGAAGCCCCAACCCCACGCTGCTTCTTTCAGTCCTGGAAAGGCCTCGGACAGCTTAGCAGCCAGGTGCTCCTGGATAGACCTCAGGCTTCTGGCCTAGCAACAGAGAGCAATAAAACACACGTCCACCCAGACAGCCATCCAGGTGGCACAGAACCCAAATCACCTGTCTCCTCCCGAGTAAATAGGCTCTCCCAGGCCATGGGTCTAAAAAGACTACTACCAATTGGCTGGGACAACCTATCCACTCCTAACTTGAATTCACTATGCCCTTGTCATTTTAATGCTACAGGAGACAATGCCACCTAGTGACAGAAGAGAGGTGCACCAGATTCAGACTCAGGGCAAAAGTCAGTGGATCACCCTAACAATTAGCCAGGCTAGTTACCACCTAGCAAGTCAATTTGTGAGCAGCCCTGTTTAGGACCAGGGTTCTACATTCTCCCCCTGGCAAGGAAACTACGTCTCGGAGTTTGCAACAAAAAAATAGGAGTACTCTCACTCTTGAGAGTGGATGTCCTGGCAAAACTTGGATAGGGAGGGTAACAGACAAGGATAAATAATGTAACAATACATGTGGCGTACCACATGAAATTAGTAACATAACTTATGTACAGAGGCAAGTGGCAATTCACATAAGGACAAATAAATAGTATATAGTATTTACAGTTTTATGTGTGGTGTACCACCCGAACAAGACAGGGGAAAATGCAATAACAACAACTTTATATCCTATCTATCTATTATTTACACCTGTAAGGAAATAGAAAATCTTAGTGTTATTGAACAAGCTGAGGTCATTGTCTCTCCTAAGCCAAGGAAGACGCAATGGGTGCAGGAACACCTGAAAGAGAAGAAACAGACAGCATAGAAATACATCCTTCTACTATAGCAATAGCAGTGCAATATGTACATAAGTGAAGTTTTGTTTACTCCCAGCCAAGAGCAACAAAAAGGGTGAAGATGAATGCAGTAATATATCTCAATCTACATACTTATACCTAGACATATATACAGTCGAAAATGCGCCCCACCCCCTCGAGGTTGACACCCCTTTTCCATAGCAATTCTAAAAGAAATCTCACTTAGCAACTTAATCTGTAACATTAGTAAAGCTGAAATTGAGACTCACTCAGGCTAGCACTCTCACGCTACCTGGTGGTCAGTGTATCAAGAACAGTCCTTCTGTAACATTTCAGTCCATGAATCCGAGTTTAAGGTGAGAACTTGCCCTTTGTCACAGCACAGTCTACCTAACTAACAAATATCCCATTGTCCTTGGAGCCCCAAAGTCCAACAGGCACTTTACGTGAGATGCAACAACATAATCAACAGCTTTCCAGCAGGTTCCCTTCTTCCTACGGACAAACTCTGGAACGGTATGTATGGCCACTTGCAGGCAACACTCTAGCCATACCAACATGCAAGGGACTGTATATTTTGAAGAACTTTCCATATTCCATGTCAGCAAAGTCCCCTTGCACTTTAAGTATATCTCAGTCTGTCCTTAGCCCAACCGGGAACTGAGATCAATTTTCCTCACCAATGAAGAACAAGACATGCTGAAATTCCAGAACATCAGGTCAGCATATCACTTTGCAGAAGAAGGCATACTGGCAATACCAGGGCACAGGCCAGCATGTCTCTTTAAGGGCACTCATCCAAACTGATGGGGTTCAAGCGCACAGTCCAGCAGAAACAGCACAACAGGAGTGTTCCCACATCAATTTTCTTTCAGAGGGGTGGAGCGACTTCCGGCAAAGTCAAACACAGCTCCACTGAGCACATTATTGTAATCCACACTGGGTTAGAATGAATTTATTACAGGAACAAAATCACCAATAATACCTAGGGTCAGGCAATTGCAGGGATTGTCCACTGGAGCCAATAGTGATGATATAGTACTGTACATCCTTTTAGTTGGGCCGAAGGATAACTACACAGTCAGGGTAAATATGATGGCCATAATCCCAGGTCTGTAAAACATTAGCGCATTTCTCAACATGTCTTGGTGACAACTTTTCAATTCACCATAAAGAGGAAACTTTAGATAACGAATAGCAACGTCAACCCACTGCATTCTTTTTCCCTGGATTTCAGCACGTAGGGGTATAGATAGCCATACTCTTTAGCTACTTTCTTTATAATGATCCTCTGTAGTTTGGACAGCCTGGGCAACGTTTTAGGGTCCTCGCATCCAGGTAGGACCTGAGTGTCCGGTACTTCAATAACCTGATGCCCAGCAATAGTGTCAGGTTTGCAAGGTAACTTGACAGCTGAAACTTTAAGGGTTTTGACCCGGTGTGCCCAACGCTCCTCCTCAAAGGAGATTGCAGGGCAATTACTTGGTGCTGTATTAACAGACAGGCCATGTTTAACACTAGAGGTTTTAACAGGGAGGACTTCATTTTCC
The DNA here is from genome assembly GCA_018402905.1 of Glandirana rugosa. Lineage (NCBI taxonomy): Eukaryota > Metazoa > Chordata > Amphibia > Anura > Ranidae > Glandirana > Glandirana rugosa. The sequence continues at coordinate 276,682 of BLSH010530744.1, forward strand.
TCAACATCACAGGGTTGCTCCTCATCACTATCCATTCCCCTCTCAGGCCATGACAGAGATCCGATTAGAGGGAATATCTGAATAGGATTCCATGGAACACTCCTCGGCTGGGAGCAAGTTGCGTTTTGAACTAACCACCACAAATTTTTCAAACTCTGCTCCCTTAGTGGCCACAGGCTTTACAGTCCCCACAGGCACACCGCTTTCCCCCATATCAGGCTTACCAGGTTCCAGTGTCTTCTCCCCAGGATGTTCTACCATCAAGGAGCATAGTTGGGCCCAACCGCGGCCCCAGGAGATGACTGGATTACCTGACCTTGCAGCAGCCACAAGGGTTAAAGGAGCAGCTTCTTTAGTAGGCCGGGGGATGGCAGCAGGACTCCCGGTGGTTTCCCGAGCTGGGATGGCAACATTCTTCTTCCAGTCCACCTGTAGCACCTGTGCGGGTAGGGCAGGCAAGACTACCTCAAGTAGTGGTTCCCCGCAATGCCAGCAGATCATTCAGGGCCAGACATTTGCAGCCACACCAGAACAATTCTCGCATATCAGCCCAACGGCTTCATAGCCTCTCGCGGTGTAGTGCGCAAGACTACCTTTAGGTGCATACCGCACTCCAGTGTCGGTAAAGACACTCTTCAGTCCGCTCAGGCCGGGACCAATACCTGGAACATAGATTTTGCACTCTGCCATACTTTCCATACGGTAGTGATACCGCAACACGTGCACAGGCAATGGTGTTGTATGCAGCAGCATCTCCTTCTCCTCCTCTGCAGAGCGACAACTTCTCCCCCTGCCAAAGGATTGGTTCACATGCTCTCCAGAAACTTCAGTGTCCACCTTCTTCCTCTCGCAGTGCAACATAACTTTAATGGGATCTGCCTTAACCCCTGCAGCGCTGGTGTAAAGTGACAAAAGGCCAGGCTGACACTCTCCCATGAGCAATGAGACACGTTGGTTCTTCCCCACATAGCTTAGATGGAAAATAACACAGTCCATGAGGAATATAGATGTTACTTGCTACTCTCCCATGGAGCCAGATGAAATCCCGGTACAGATGCAGTCCATTGCTAGGGATGACCACAGCAAGAATAATGCCTATGCCCCACGTTGGGCACCAAATGTAGCAATGCCCCGACCTCCAGATGCCTGGTAGTGACCTCTGGAATCAGGGACGACTGACATTTCTTCTTAAAGTGCAGGTTATTAGGCATGGCGGGTGTAATGCAAGTTGGAAACATGGACGCCAGTCACTTTTTGGATACAAAAAAAGATTTATTGTCTCACAACAAGAACTGGGGGAGAAAGGGTTAGGGCCAAGACACCGTTAGGCAGATGCAAAACAATTGCCAGACTCAATAGACAAAAATATTAATAGGCAGACAGCTATACAGATAGAGGGCCTTTAAGCTGGATGCAGCACACTGTATTTTGTAGAACAGCTGTCTTCTATAGCAACTGAACTTTCAACAGTCAATATAGATCTGCACACGTAACTCACAGTATCCCGTTGTAGATCTTCTCTCACATCTCACAGTATGCTATTGTAGATCTTCACACTGAGCGCCCAGTGTCTCACTAGACTTCCAAGATCCCAGCCACCACTGAATCCCCTGAGCTCTTCTACAGCTAACCCACTATATACTCCTCAAGCTTCACCCACGCTACCTGCTGGGTCCTTGACTTGACTTTGCTGAAGCGTTCCCACTTCTTCACTGTTCCCAGATAGTGAAACAGGCTGCTCTGGTACTTCTTCAGCCTTCCAATCATAGGCCTCTTACAACAGGAGTGGTTGGCCCTTGATGGCAACCATGTCCCCTTTATCTCTGACCTTGATCCTCACTTGTCTCTGGTAACAGGAGTGGTCGTCCCATATGGCAACTTCTTCTCCTTCACCTCTGAAAACCTTTGGTTCCCTGTCCGGCTGAGCCTCTGCAACTTAGGTAGGCTCCTAACCTAACAAACATGCCCCCACAAAAAAAAAACAAATATCAGCAGGATCAACAGGTAAAAAAAAAAGATACTCAGAGGACTCAAGAGAAGTCTAGTTAATGCTAATAAGAATCTGAAATTTGAAATGCCACATCACTGCTAAAAGGTCCAGATATAAGTCTATTGCATTGCAATAAAAGTTAGGGGGATAATCCAACTGTCCTCCTGACTTTCACTGGAATAAAGTTATATCTGCACCTTTTAGCAGTGATGTAGTGCTTCAATTTCCATCTTTGTTACATTACACTACAAGCCCAGGAGGTGTAGAAGCCATCTGCCCCGGAACCAGATAATTTAAATCAACAACAAAACTTTAAGATAGTAATACCACTTTCCTCAACATGTTCATGCTAGCGACAGACTGCATCATGTATGTCTGTTTACTTTAAAGTAATACTGAACACACACTGTTTAACCACTTGGCCACAGGGCACTTTCACCCCCTTCCTGCCCAGGCCAATTTTCAGCTTTT
>BLSH010530744.1:288030-301674 GCA_018402905.1 Glandirana rugosa
ATAATGATAGAATTTCAAAACAACAACTAAATTGGTGAATTGTTGGCGGGATATCTGTTTACTGCAGATGTCCCGCCAACGAGTTAAGACCCTCCTGCAGATAACTACAGGAGGGTCTTAGCGCGAAGGGCGCGCGGGGGACTCCGCGCGTGTGCCCTTGTAGGCACTGGCAGCCCAGGCCCCCTGGGCTGACTAGTGCCTAGCGCCACTTACCGGCGACACTAGTGTACATTTGTTCGGCCGCCTTCGCGGCCGAAAAGAGAGGAGAGGCGCAGCGCTGCAGCACCTCCTCTCTCCCCCCTCTCTCCTCTCACACTGCACCGATCGGTGCGGAGAGGAGAGAAAAGCCGGCGCTTCCGCCGGCTTGTTTACATGTGATCACAGCGGCCATTCACCGCGATCCGTGATCAGTCGGGTCCCCCGGACCCGACGGTCACGGATGTTCCCGTGTGCGCGCCTCAGGGGGCGCGCGGGAAGCGCGATTCTGGGAGGACATCAATAGACGTCCTCCCAGAATTGAGCAACCGCCCTGTAGACGTCATTTGTCTATAGGGCGGTTGTTAAGTGGTTAAATCAACAACAAAACTTTAAGATAGTAATACCACTTTCCTCAACATGTTCATGCTAGCGACAGACTGCATCATGTATGTCTGTTTACTTTAAAGTAATACTAAACACACACTGTTAAACCATTTGGCCACAGGGCACTTTCACCCCCTTCCTGCCCAGGCCAATTTTCAGCATTTAGTGTTGTTGCACTTTGCATGACAATTGCGCGGTCATGCAACACTGCACCCAAACAAAATCTTTATCATTTTTTTGAGACAGATAGAGCTTTCTTTTGGTGGTCTTTAACCGGTTCCTGACCGGCTTGCGTACATTTACTGCTGCAATGTGGCGATGTCCAGCGAATCACCGTTTATAAACGGCAGCTCACACGCGCGCTGTAGTGGGCGGGAGCGCGGCGGCGCGCTCTCGTGCCCGCCGCATTCTGCAAGATGATCTCCACCGGCAAGCCACGATTGCCTAGCAGGGAAGAACGGGGAACCGCCGATGTAAACACAGCAGTTCCCCGCTCTGTCAGACGGCATGTGCGAGATCTACTGATCCCTGTCACTGGGATCAGTTAGATCTCTTATGCTCCTGGCAGCCCAGCCCCCTCACAGTTAGAACACGCCTAGGGAACACAGTTGAATCCTAGATCACCCCCTGCAGGTTAACCCCTTCACTGCCAATGACATTTACATTGTAATCAGTGGATATTTACATTTCTGATCGCTGTATGAATGTCATTGGTCCCAAAAAAGTTTCAAAAATGTCCGACATGTCCGCCCCAATATCACAGTCCCGATAAAAATTACAGATCACTGCCATTACTAGTAAAAAAAAAAAATTTGGAAAAACGCTAGAAATGAATTCTCATGGTTTGTAAACGTGGCAACTTTTGCGCAAACCATTCGATAAACACCAAAAAATATGAGGAACAATATAAATCGGCCAAAACCAATGAATAAATTCGTTTTTTTATATTTTTTTTGGATATGTATTTTAGCAAAAAGTAAGAAATATTGGTTTTTTTTTTTTGCAAAATTGTCGCTCTTTTTTTGTTTATAGCGGTGATCAGAAATGGCGCAGAGGTGATCAAATACCACCAAAAGAAAGCTCTATTTGTGGGTGGGAAAAAAAAGGATGCAAATTTCGTTTGGGTACAACATCGCACCTCCATGCAATTGTCAGTTAAAGCGATGCAGTGCCGAATCGCAAAAAGTGCTCTGGTCCTAACATGGGAAATCCTTCCGGGACTGAAGTGGTTAATCACCACTGGGTATTTTTTGCTGCACAAATGAAAAAAACTCAAAATTTTGAAAAAAAAAAAATTCTGTTATAAAATTTTGTAAATAAGTAATTTTTCTGCTTCACTGATGTGCACTGATGAGGCTGTACTGATGGGAACTGATGAGGTGGCACTGATGCCGAAGCACTAATATGCAGCACTGATGGGCAATGATAGGTGGCACTGATATCGGGCACTGAGAGGTGGCACAGATAGGCGGGAATGATGGGCACTGATGGGCACGGATAGACAGCACTGATGAGGAGCCAGTAATGGGAACTGATAGGTATCACTGAGGGACACTGAAAGGCATCAGTGGTGGGTACTGATTGGGGCTGCACTGATAATCAGGACACTGATGATAAGTGCCCCGATTGTCAGTGCAGGTGTCTCCGTTGAGGAATGCCACTTACCGGCTCTCCTCTCCTGACGCACATGCGCGGCGAGAATGACGTTCTCCCAGAATGAGAGTGCTGCCGCACTTCTGTCATTTTACTATACAGTGGGCAGGAAGCAGTTAATTCACATTGTCCCTTCTATTTCTGTGTGTGGATGATGGCACTGTAATTATTTTAATTTAAAAAATCGAAGTACCTTTTTCCTAATCAATATACAGCTGTCACATGACCCAGCTCTTTCCCAGCCTGTCTGCAGGGAAACATAAGCAGGAGGAGCTTCTAGTCCTCTGCTGCTGGTCACATGTTCAAAATAAAAAACAGCCTTTGGAATACAGAGTAAAAATAAATAATTACTATCTATAAACTGTTTTAAATTGGCATACAAATATATATTTGAAATCAAATCTTTATAATATAAAATCAAATATTTTTGGCAATAACATGGTGTGGGTTGATTTCTGCCAGTCACAGTGTCACACTCCTCCAGCTTGCGTCTTAGAATAAGAGGGAGACGAAGCCTCCATTAATCTACATGTAATATTCCAACCCCATTATGTTTATCTGGTTATGGGCATGGAGGAGGAGGGAGGGAGTGGGCTGTCATTTACCGCTGTGTATATGCCCACATGTGTGACTCTATAGTCACATGGGCTGCTCAGATGTGATAGAGAGGAAATGCTCAGCATAGAAACATACTGAAAACTGAGCATGTGCAGAGTTGCCACCACAGCTGCAAAATCTCTAGCTGAATTGGGGACATAGAAGGGAACAGAAGGAGGAGATAGAGAACAGCAGGATCAACCAGTTTTTTTTTTGCAGAATACAGAAAACAAATCTCACAGTGACTGGTGAGTATGAACAGCATGTAATACACCATTTATTGACAGTGTTTTATGATGTGAGTTTAGTGACACTTTAAATACCTAAGCTCAAAGAGGTCAATTTCAGATTTCAGCTGCATGCAGAGTATGATGGCAATTTATTATAAAGAAGGGCAACAGGTAATTAAAAAGCAACATTTAAGACTTCAAGAACAGAAGGAAAGATACTAAATTGATTGCACTGTAGAATTACAGAAAGAACAAATGGGGAAGGTGCAAGAACCTAGTGCATTTCCAAAAAATTACTGGAAATATGTAAAATAAAAATGCATACTCACAAAAGTACAAGTAAGAAGATGCCATGTAGTGCAGGATATGCGTGCTCCAACGACACCCCACTATACTGGCAAGGTGACAAGTTTCGGGGGCGCACCCCCTTCCTCAGTACTAAACACTGTAGCACTGAGAACAATAAAAGGAAAAAAACTAAAAAAAGTTCCCATTTTTGATATTGTAGGACCATCCTGCAAGCCCAAAAGCCTCCACAGAGGGGCATGGAGTCTGCTCAAATTAAACTTTAGGCAAAGTAATAAAAGAAACACACATTAGATAACCTTACCCACATATGTCATTGTTTGTATTGCTCTTTCTTACTCCAACTGTTGACTAATTATAAATATTCACATTATTATACTTTATTTTGTAATATTATATTATTATTATTGTATTATTTTGTGTTATTATAATAATATTATCTAATAGTATACATTATTTATACAATATTTTGTACTGCATATACTTTTCTACAGTTTATAAAATACACAGCTTGTTTCAGCAGAAACTGCATGTCATCCTGGTTGTAGAGGGTGGGGTCCCTATGGCAGTACCAGCACAGGTGAAAAGTGGCATGATGTAGAGGGCAATGCAGTTATAAGAACAGTCATTCTTCAGAGGGGTCTAGCTGTATGGAAGGATGAGACTGACAGTTCTGATCCTTGCCAAATAGACTTAAGAAAGACACAAAGGACATTGTCATCCTTTTACATGGAACACATGAGTGTGGTAAGAACGTTAACTGCTATGAAATACATTTCCACCCTACCCAAGCTGCCCCCAAGGAGTCACCTCCCCCACTTCATATGCATAGAAGTCATCACATCACCCACCTTGTCATTGAGGTACTGAAGGGCTTCCTTGCCAGAAGAACACTTGATCTCAATCTTCCTCCCATCACAGGGGGTTACATCTTTCTGTTGGCTAATAATTTTCCCAGAGCCTTTCCCTGCTGACAGAGAGTCAAAATTGATGGTCTTATTTTCTGAAGAGCCTTCTACTGGGCAGAACATGCCACAGAATTTCTGCCTGGGCTTGGGACTCCCAGACCCCATGTTCTTGAAGAAGGCTGGGACCTCCTCCCCCTCATTCTGCCGGCCAGCTTGCCTCTTGTCAGCCATCCTGAACCCCCCTAGAAGGATGGAGCAGTTTTTTGAAGGCTAAAGCTAAATGCTGAGAGGGTAGGAGGACAATGATGAGGTGGGAGGAGAAGGCACTGCAGGTTTGGAGGCGAACAATAGGACTGCCTACTGCTCCCACATTGCTGAGTCCTCCGCTGACTGCCACTGGAGAATGGGCATGGATCTCCTCTCTACAGCCAAGTCACAGCCTGCTCTTCAACTTAGCAGAATTAAGGAGCTGGGAGGGGTGAGGAGTGTGGGCGGGAGGGGTTCTGCAGCAAGGAGATCCGGAAGTGATGCCAACACACAGATAGATTGGGAAGGGACAGAGCAGCAAGGTGCAGGTTTTGGCTACCTAGGCATGGGCGATCACATGGGCTGTAGGTCAATCAATGATGGTGGGTTTGATCCCCTAGGGAGCAGCTTGGTTGTTCTATGACAGCTGAGCCTACCTTAGCTGCTAAGCAGAGCATGCTTGCCTTCCATGCAATGGATCGTGGGTGGCAGGAGTGGTGTGGTGCATGCAGAGGCTGTGGCGGGGTCTAGGGATGGAACAATAGAAGATGGACAGTCATGGGCTATGCGCAGCCAGGCAGCATCCAGCGCACGGGCGCTGTCCCTTCAGCACCACCCAGCCGGCAGAGTCTGCAGAGGACATAGGAGACCTGGCTGTAGGCAGCGCCCATTGATAGCATTATTAATCCCTGCTGGGTGTAGGGGGCATCTGATCACACATGCTTCTTTACCCCTATGGCATCAGCAGGGTATCATAGTTATAAATGACAGATGTGAAATCGGTGAGGGTGGAAGAAAGTATTGGGGGCATCTGGTCACACATCCTTCTTTACCCCTATGGCATCAGCAGAATATCATAGTCATATATGACATATATTAAGTAGGTGAGGGTGGCAGAAAGTATAGGGGGGCATCTGGTCGCACATCCTTCTTTACCCATATGGCATGAGCAGTAATCATATATGACAGATGTGAAATGGGTGTGGGTGACAGAAAGTATACAGGGGCATCTGATCACACATCCTTCTTTACCCATATGGCATCAGCAGTAATCATATATGACAGATGTGAAATGGGTGAGCATGACAGAAAGTATACAGGGGCATCTGATCACACATCCTTCTTTACCCCTATGGCATCAACAGGGTATCATAGTCATATATGATAGATGTGAAATGGGTGCAGAAAGTATATGTAAGGGGGGCATCTGGTCGCACATCCTTCTTTACCCCTATGGCATCAGCAGAATATCATATATGACAGATGTGAAATGGGTGAGGGTGGCAGAAAGTATACGGGGGCATCTGATCACACATCCTTCTTTACCCCATGGCATCAGCAGGGTATCATAGTCATATATGACAGATAAGAAATAGATGAGGGTGGCAGAAAGTATAGGGGGCATCTAATCACACATCCTTTTTCACCCCTATAGCATCTATAGCATCAGCAGGATAACACAATCATATATGACAGATAAATAGGTGAGGCTGGCAGAAAGTATAGGGGGCATCTGATCACACATTCTTCCTTACCCCTATGGCATCAGTAGGATTTCATATTCATATATGACAGATAAGAAATAGGTAAGGGTAGCAGAAAGTATAAGTAAGGGGACATCTGATCACACATCCTTCTTTTCCCCTATGGCATCAGCAGGATAACATAGTCCTATATAACAGATATGAAATAGGTGAGGGTGGCAGAAAGTATAGGGGGGCATCTGATCGCACATCCTTCTTTACCCATATGCCATCAGCAGGGTATCATAGTCATATATGACAGATATGAAATAGGTCAGGGTATACAGTATATATAAAGGGGGAATCTGATCACACATCCTTCTTTACTCCTATGTCATCTGCAGGATATCATAGTCTTATATGACAGATATGAAATAGGTAAGGGTGGCAGAAAGTATAGGTAGGGGGGGGGAGGGGGACATCTGACCACACATCCTTCTTTACCCATATGGCATCAGCAGTGTATCATAGTCATATATGAGAGATAAGAAATGGGTGAGGGTGGCAGAAAGTATAGGGGGGCATCTGATCACACATCCTTCTTTACCCATATGGCATCAGCAGGGTATCATAGTCATATATGACAGATATGAAATAGGTCAGGGCATACAGTATATATAAAGGGGGGTATCTGATCACACATCCTTTACTCCTATGGCATCTGCAGGATATAATAGTCCTATATGATAGATATAAAATAGGTGAAGGTTGCAGAAAGTATAGGGGGGCATCTGATCACATATCCTTCTTTACCCATATGGCATCAGCAAGGTATCATAGTCATATATGACAGATAAGAAATGGGTTAGGGCATACAGTATATATGAAGGGGGGCATCTGATCACACATCCTTCTTTACCCCTATGACATCTGCAGGATATCATAGTCATATATAACAGATATGAAATAGGTGAGGGTGGCAGAAAGTATAGGGGGGCATCTGATCACACATCCTTCTTTACCCCTATGACATCTGCAGGATATCATAGTCATATATAACAGATATGAAATAGGTGAGGCTGGCAGAAAGTATAGGGGGGGCATCTGATCACACATCCTTCTTTTCCCCTATGGCATCAGCAGGGTATCATAGTCATATATGACAGATATTAAATAGGTGACGGTGACAGAAAGTATATATATGTAAAGGGCGGCATCTGATCACACATCCTTCTTTAGCCCTATGGCATCAGCATGATATCATAGTCATATATGACAGATATGAAATAGGTGAGGGTGGCAGAAAGTATAGGGGGGCATCTGATCACACACCCTTCTTTACCCCTATGGCATCAGCAGGATATCATGGTCATAACAGATAAGAAATAGGTGAGAGTGACAGAAAGTATATGAAAGGGGGACATCTGACAGTGGTCACACATCATTCTTTACTTCTTTGACATTAGCAGATATCATAGTCATATATGACAGAAATGAAATAGCTGAAGGTGGCAGAAAGTATATGTGTCTAGGGGCATATATGATTAGAGGTAATGAAGGGACTGACTCCTTCTCCCCTTTGTAGGTGGCCATGCACATTACAATTTGATTGTACAAATTTCTTATTGGGTGGCCATACACAGAACAATCTTATATACAGTTGTGGTGTTGATAGATTTTCTGGATATAAGTATACTTTGAGTACAGATAGAGGTTGATTTACTAAAGCCTAGTATACACCACTAGCTGGGTTGAATGAAAAAAAAACAAAAAACCGTCAGCTCAGGTTGAAGCCGCTGTACTAATAATCCAATGTTAGTACAGTGATCTCCCCTGCTGAGCTATTGTGTTCTGACAGGGGGGTTCTGCCAGAACACTCCAGTCAGTGCCTTCAGCCATTGCTGAGAGTGCTGATCACAAGCTGGTCGGCAAACCATTTTTGGTAATGAGCCTTTGACAGCTTCTGTTGGACCGTCTGCCACACAAGTTGACTGAATGTCAGCCAGTTCCTATTGAACCGGCTGATGTCAGCCAGCATTCGGCCCATGTGCACTAGTGGGTATTTGTCAAAACTAGATACTCACTGCCCCCCCACCAAAAAAAATAAATAAAAATATGTCAAATATGGTAGAAGAGGGGGTGGAGGAAGAGTGGAGCCTCCCCTTTTTGGTGAAGTTCCACTTTAAGCAACAACTGGATTTGTAAAGGCACTTGGGAGTTGATTTACTAAAATTAGAGAGTGCAAAATCGGGTGTAGCTGTGCATGGTGGCCAATCAGCTTCTAACGTCAGCTTATTCAATTAAACTTTGATAATAAGGCTAGGTTCACACTGCTGCGGTGCGAATTTTCTGCGAATTGAATACGATTGCGATGCGAGTTTTTTCAGTTCAGACACAAGTGCGATTTCTACATGTGTTGGTGCGAATCTACTGCAAAGCTGTAGCTGGAGTTGGAGGGGGAAGCTATCGCAGTGATGTGAATGGGAGATTGCGTTTTCAATCCGTGTTCTATTGTAGTCTATGGAGCTGAATTCGCAACGCACAGCATCGCACACGGATCAAACTCGCACAGGACCCTTTTTCTTCACGGATTAGATTTGCAACGTATCAGTGTGAACTGCACTGGTAGAACCTTATGTTATTGGAGATGACTTGCGAATTTAATCTATAGCAACGCAATCTATTCGCAGTACAGTTCGCAGCAGTGTGAACCTAGCCTAAAACCTAGAAGCTGATTGTCTACCATGGAAAGCTGCACTCTCCAGTTTTAGTAAATCAAACCCCAAGTGCATTTACAAATCCATTTACTGCTTAACCACTTCAGCCCTGGAAGGATTTCCCACTTTAGGACCAGAGCACTGCATCACTTTAACTGACAATTGTGCGGCCGTGCAATGCTGCACCCAAACAAAATGTATGTCCTTTTATTCCCTACAAATAGAGCTTTCTTTTGGTGGTATTTGATCAGCTCTGCATCATTTCTAATCGTCGCTATAAACAAAAAAAGAGCGACAATTTTGCAAAAAAAACCCAGATTCTTACTTTTTGCTAAAATCCCCCAAAAAAATATAAAAAAACAGTTTTTTTCATCGGTTTTGGCCAATTTATATTCTTCCTCATATTTTTGGTAAAAAAAATCGTAATTGGCGTTAATTGATTTTAATTGAGATTAATTTGCACAAAAGTTGCCACGTTTACGAATGATGAGAATTCATTTCTGGGGTTTTTATTTTTTTTTTTATCTTTTACTAGTAATGGTGGCGATCTGTGATTTTTAGTGGTACTGCGATATTGGGGTGGACATGTTGGACCATTTTGACACTTTTTAGGACCATTGGCATTTACACAGCGATCAGTGCTATAAAAATGCACTGATTACTGTGTAAATGCCATTGGAAGTGAAGGGGTTAACCTGGAGGGAGCACTCTAAGGGTTAACTGTGTTCCCTCAGTGTGTTCTAACTGTATGGGGGCTGGGCTGGCAGGGGGAGGAGAGTGATCACGGTTTCCATATACAGGAAGCCTGCGATCACATTCCTTCCCCCTCTGTCAGAACGGAGATCCTTGTTTACATACATGGACCTCCGTTCTCTCACTGCAGGGGAGCGATCGCGGGTAGCCAGCGGAGATCAAGTCCGCCCTACCCGCTCACTGCCCCCCCCCCCTGGAACACAGTGAGCGCGCGGTGACGGCGGTTTGCGATAATGAGCCACTTTGACGGGCACCCATTTCCACTTGGATTGACTAGGTGATCCAAGCTGAAGTTCTCGCCTCCTCCCTGCCTGCAACCTCCTGGGATACTTCACAGGTCCTAGAAGGCTGTGGGACCACTCACACATGTGCAGTGAGCAGGTGACTGTGAAGCTGCAAGGAGTAATGGCTGGCTACCCACAGTTAATATGCCAGCACTCGTTACTCGAAGACCGGTGAAGAGCCAGCCTGGGTGAGGATGGTGCTGGATCCTTGGGCAGGTGAATGTCTGTTTATTAAAGGCAGCAGTTGTAGTTATTATAGCTGCAGTCTTTTAATTTTTGCAGAGCTGAGTGAAGCTCCTCTTAAATAAAGTAGCACCTATACATCAGCATCATTCTATATGGAGTGGATGGGTCCCTCATATACCCTGTATGGAGACTAGAGCTGTGGGAGGGACCCAGCAGATCCACCTACTATAGACTGCCTGCAGAAAACTACAGGAGGGGGCGGAGACAAGACCAGTCACCCTGCACTGTCAGCAGTGTCTGGTCTTTATTAAAGGTAGCTTCTGTACAAAGGCAACATCTCAAACTGGATTACTGCACAGATCTAGAAGAAATATAAAGGACACGATTCCTGTATTTAGACAGCATTTGCTTATCCCAGATTTCAGCTTTAAGCTGGGTATACACTATACAATCTAACCAGCGGTGGCTGGTCAATAGGGGGCGATTGGGCGCCGCCTCCCCACTGAGAATGAAGAAGAAAAAAAAAGTCCGCCCAACCCCCTAAAGGAGGCGCCGGTATATTGATTTTTTTTTTCTTCAGCTCCTTGCTGTCTGCTGACAGCAAGTAGTGAGCCTATTGGTCAGTCCAAAAGTTTATGTAGGTGCACTAAAGAAGCACACATACATACACTAATTGGCTGCCCTGAGCCAGTGACTGCCAGTGATTGCCTATGTCATGGTGCGGTTTGCGGGGGCGGGACTGTGGTGGACGTGCTGCTGGGCGTGTGAATTGACTCCACGCAACCACGTAGGCACAGCATTCCACCGGGTTCCCACTGTCCATCCTCCTCGCAGAGACAATCGAGTGCACCTGCCAGGCCAGGCCGACTGTCTTGATTCCCGTGACCGTCTCTCCCCTCCCGCCTGTCTGAGGATTTGGAAGAAGAAGTGGGGGTCGGTCGGTCCAGTCGAGTTGGAGTGCCAGCCAGACGACAGAGACGACCAGGGACCACCACCAGTGCATGTCTGCTGACTCTCCCACCCAGTGTCCCACCAGACCAGTGCCAGCCAGCAGCCACCACTCCAGACCAGTCCTCATCTGACAGGGCCCGGCCGACACTCAGTCAGTCGGATGAATCCATCCTTCCATTCCCAGCCAGCCTGCCGGGCAGCTCAGGTACCGCTTTTTTTTATATTTACCACAGTCCACAGCCAGGCATGTCCCTGCTTGCCAGGTGCTCTTTTTCTCAGGCAGCTGCCACTGGCTTAGTTGGGACTTTGATGTATGGGGGAGGGGGACTCTCATCTCATGGGGACCCTGATATAAGGGGGCTGTGATGTTCACAGCACCTTAAATGTTAAATCAGGGTCCCCATGAGAGTCCCCCATACATCACAGCCCCCTTAAATCAGAGTCCCCATTAGAGTCCCCCATACATCACAGCACCTTAAATGTTAAATCAGGGTCCCCATGAGAGTCCCCCATACATCACAGCCCCCTTAAATCAGGGTCCCCATAAGAATCCCCCATGCATCACACTGTGATGTATGGAGTACATCTCATGGGGACCCTGATTTAAGGTGCTATGATGTATGGGGGACTCTCATGGGGACCCTGATTTAAGGTGCTGTGATGCATGGGGGACTTGATTGTGCACCCAAAAATTTTGAGCATCAGCCGCCACTGCTCCTGACACAATGGATGGAATCTATAAGGGCGTGGCTTATTAGAAGTAGGAGGGGTCAAAAAGAAGGATAGGTCTGGCGCCCCCCCCCCCCATCCTAAAACTACAATCTCTGTACAACATCCATTCGATTTACAAATAAATGCACTAGTGCTGTTGCTCAATATAGATAGTAGCTGAGTGATCAGTTTATTTATTACCCAACATTTTTAAGGAATGAAAAATATAGTTACATAGTTAGTCCGGTTGAACAAAGTCCGTCTGGTTCAACCAATAAAAAGGGGAAAACAAAACAAAACACTCCTATGTAAAAACATTTGCATGTAAAAAAATGCTAAAAATGATACCTGGAAAAATACCCCTAGAGAGAAGTTTAAAGCAGTATTAAGCCCAAAACCAAAACTGTATTATATTGCAGTTTGCCAATCATTAGATGTGGTGTCTGCATTTGTTTTCTTCTTTTGGGCTTTTCCCTTTCTGTTTTCACCTGGTTATCTGACCAGTAACGCACCTACTGTATTATAGCATCTCCACTCTGGAAGAACAGAGACACCTTTCATAGCAGCATTGTCAGTCTGGGGGGATGGGAGCTTTAGATGGACTAGCCGATTTATACACTAACAAATTGAAGCCAAACTCCAGCTCACACTGCAGGCACACAAGCAGTTTTTTCTTCTGGGATACAGGTTTTACATAAAGTACATACAGTATTTCACAAAAGTGAGTACACCCCTTACATTTTTGTAAATATTTTATTCTCTCTTTTCATGTGACAACACTGAAGAAATGACACTTTGCTACAATGTAAAGTAGTGAGTGTACAGCTTGTATAACAGTGTAAATTTGCTGTCCCCTCAAAATAACTCAACACACAGCCATTAACCACTTCAGCGCCGGAAGGATTTCCACCTTTAGGACCGGAGCCCTTTTTGCGATTCGGCACTGCGTCGCTTTAACTGAAAATTGCGCGGTCGTGCGACGTTGTACCCAAACGAAATTTGCGTCCTTTTTTTCCCACAAACAGAGCTTTCTTTTGGTGGTATTTGATCACCTCTGCGTCATTGCTGATCGCCGCTATAAACAAAAGAAGAGCGACAATTTTGCAAAAAAACCCAAATTTCTTACTTTTTGCTAAAATACAAATCAAAAAGAAATATATAAAAAAAACATTTTTTTTCACCGTTTTTGGCCGATTTATATTCTTCCTCATATTTGCGATAAAAAAAATCGCAAAAGTGGTCGCATTTACGGATGATGAGAATTCATTTTTGTTTTTTTTTGTTTTTTTACTAGTAATGGCGGCGATCTGCGATTTTTAGCGGTACTGCGATATTGCGGCGGACATGTCGGACCATTTTGACACCTTTTTTTGGGACCATTGGCATTTATACAGCGATCAGTGCTATAAAAATGCACTGATTACTGTGTAAATGTCATTGGCAGTGAAGGGGTTAACCTGCAGGGGGCGCTCTAAGGGTTAACTATGTTCCCTGGGCGTGTTCTAACTGTAGGGGGACTGCACTAGCTGGGGAAGGGAAGTGGTCACAGCCTCCATATACAGGAAGGCTGTGATCACAGCCCTTCCCCCTTCACACAGAGCGGAGGTCTGTGTTTACATACACGGCCCTCCGTTCCTTCACTCCGGCGGGGGCATCGCGGGTGGCTGGCGGCAATCGAAGCCGCCGCACCCGCTCCCTGGCCCTCCCCGAACACAGTGAGCACGTGGGCGCGCCTCCGGCGGCGCGCGCGCGCTCACTAAGCTCGATCCCGCAGCCGCCGTCGTATGACGGCGTTTTGCGGGAACGAACCACTTTGCCGCCGTCAGATGCCGATCGGCAAGTGGTTGATGTCTAAACCACTGGCAACAAAAGTGAGCACACCCGTAAATGAAAATGTTCAAATTAGGCCCAATTAGCCATTTTCCCTCCCTGGTGTCATGTGATCTATTAGTGTTACAAGGTCTCAGGTGTGAATGGGGAGCAGGTGTGTTATATTTGGTGTTATCGCTCTCACTCTCTCATACTGGTCACTGGAAGTTCAACATGGCACCTCATGG
>BLSH010530744.1:344362-354439 GCA_018402905.1 Glandirana rugosa
TGACGGGTGATAAGTCCAGAATCAGATCATTGTGTAATGCAGGGTGAGATCTGCAATCTGTCCCTCAGAGCAGCAGTAGTAGTAATCTCTAATTAGTCCAGAATCAGATCGTTCTGTAATGCAAGATGAAATGTTAAAATATCTGCAATTTGTCCCTCACAGCGCCGGCAGCTTCCTCTCCCTACACTAGTCAGAGTCTCAGAGAGCATGTGACTGCAGCACTAAGTGACTCCAGCTTATAAAGAGGCTGGGTCACATGATGCACTGGCCATTCACAGCCATGCCATTAGTAGGCATGACTGTGATGGCTTCTAAGGGCAAACCAGTGAAACGCTTGTTGATTGGCTGCCCTGCAGCTATTCAACATGCGTGATCAACTACCAGAACCCAGAACCCGAATCCGAACGTTTTTTGAAATGTCCGGGTTCGGGTCTGGGTCCCGGACACCCCAAAGTTCAGTACGGACCTGAACTTTACAGTTCGGGTTCGCTCAACTCTATTTGTAATGAGTAAATACAGCTGGATAAAACAAAAAAAAAATGTGTCTGTCTTCATTTCAGGCTGCTTCTCTGAACTTCTTGTCTTCACAGGCAAGAGGTAATAGTGGGCAGTGCCATCTCCAGCCAGTCTGTTAGCTTGGAGAAGGGAGGAGGGGGAAGGAGTACCTTGCTATCTTAGGCTATGTGGCTGTTTGTGAAAGAACTTAAAGTGAAAACCTTGAGACTTTACAACTCCTTTAAATCTGAGGCTTGAATATCACTTTGAGCCCGAGTTCACAACAGTGCGACTTTTCATGCGATTTGACAGTTCCAAATCACCCCATTGCCAGCAATGGAACCGTCCGTATCGCCATGATTCAAGTTGCAGCGATTATGAAAAAGGCTTCTGCACTACTTTTTACTGATTTAATTGCAACTTACATAGGCTTCTGTTAAATGAAGTGGCAAGCCACAATGAAATCAGCAGTGCAAATCACACTGATGTGCGGCTTTGAAATTGTGCCAAAGGAGCTTGATTTCAAAACTGCACCGATGTGAACCAGGGCTAAGGCACCATTCACACTTTGCGTTTCCTGAATGCGTGGCAAAACTCACAGGAAATGTGTTTTGCCGCATGTTTCAGAAACGCGTTGCTAATGCCAATTGCACTTGCAGTGCCGTAATTTGTTAATGGCACCCCAAATACAGTTAGCAGACACGTGTTTGCCGTTCATTTTGTCACACGGCAAACGCATTATGAATGTGCCAAAATGCACTGAAAGCTCCATGCCCAAAAAGTTGCTGTAGCTTCTTTGGTGCCTTGTTACTCATAGGGCAGCACATTCAAGTGATAGGGCTGCACTATGTGCACTGCGCAGAAACGTAATGTGTTGTCCTGATATGTAAAAGCGGCTTTAGTCTATCTAATCCCAATAACAAAAATGTAACACATTGTAGCTTACCATTCCTTTGATTTGATGGCTGTTTTAGTTTTCTTTTCTCATTTGCAATATTTCATATTTGCCTTACTAAAACAATGTTTAAATGTTTTTTTTTAGTCCTGATCATATTAAATATAGTTTAAAGCTCTATCTAAAAACACTACACATTTCCATTAAAGGAGTTCTATGGTCCCGGCATACACTTTCATTTTATTACATCAGCATTGTTATACCAATACTAACAATAATTACATTTGACAATTCAATATTTTTACTTGAAAAATATCCTTTCATGTTGTGAGTTCTGCCTGTCTGCTGACCATATCTCCTCTGCTGTTTACTTTCAATGTTTAAGGACTACATATCCCATGATACCTTGCTGCCTGCAAACAGAAACCAGTTCAGCTCTTTGGTCGTACACAGAGTGAACCTTTGATTACTGGCACCCGGCTTCAAAGAGACTTTCACAGAGCCGGCAGCGCCGTGACACCCCCCCCCCCCCCACGCTGGCAGCCCGCCCTCCCGTGGTTCTCAGACTGTCCAATGCTTACTGTCACCCGGGAACACATCTGGCGGCAGTGGAGAGAGACTGCAGTGAGACCGGGGCAAATCCTAATGTCCACTAATGACCCCTAATGTCTCCAAAAAGAGTACCTGTCACCTGCCCAATGCTATCACATAGGGGTTTATTAACCCCTTGTGATAGAAATCTCGTAAAAATAAATAAAAAAATAAAAAAAGTAATACAAATTATAATAAAATATATTAAAATTAAAAACAAATTCCCAAAACCCCCATTAACCTGCACACCTGTGCAAACACAAATGCAAGCCCAGGGTGCGTATGTTTATGTAAACTGTGGTCGCACCACACATGTGACACATCGCTGCGAACATCAGAGTGAGAACAATAATTCTAGCACAAGAGCTCTTAGTTAACTCTAAACTGATGACCTATAATGGCTTTGAAAAGCTCACCTATGGTGATTTTTGGGCACCATAGTTTTTGGCGATATCGCGGGCACACGCAATTTTAAAACATGGAATGTTAGGTATTTATGCACTTGGTACAACCTCATCTTTTATATTTTAACCAAAAATGGATATTATATGGTGTAATTTTGCAGTAAAATTAATTGTAATTTATTTTTTCCAGAAAATTTGCATTTAAAAAACAGTTGCGCAAATATAATTTGCAACTTTCACCTTTTTATTCTACGGGGCCTCTGCTTTCGGAAAATATATAATGTTCTGGGGGTTTATGTAATTTTATTGCAAAAAAGTAGGATTCTTCTATGCGGCAAAGAAAAAAAATAGCTCTGGAACCGAATTGGGTCATTCCTATACTGACTCCGCCTCCTGAGACTCCTGTTTTGTTCGTAGGTTTTCTGGGGTCCAGTCTCTCTTCCTGTGTCATATAAAAGGGAAGAGATTTGGGTCCCGAGAGAGTGGGAAAGTGGGCGAAAGAACAGGAACTACTGCAGAAGCACCTTCAGGACACCGACTCATTGGAACCTCGAAATTGTGGACACCTCCACACTCGACTCTCCAACTATGAACTACACCCATAAGGACTTTACCTGTACAGGTATGCTGGAGCAGCCACAATTAGAGTAAGAGAAGTGATGTTTTATCCCGTTTCACGTTTTGTTGAATTTATTTGTTTTAACTGCTCTGAGCCTGATCTGAAGTTATTCAAGGGGTGTATGTTGGGTCTTGGCATATTCCTACATAACCTGGGTCTGTAACTGCTCTATGAGGTATGTGTAACACCGCTACAGAAGGTTAATATACAAGGCTTCCTCCTTAGCTGTCCATCTTCTCCGGTCACTGGGAGCAGACTAGCCTTACGGAGATCTAAGGCCTGATCACTAGGTAAAGGGTGGAGAGAGTTAATGAGCATGCATAGGGCCTGCTATGTGCTCAGCTGGACCCCATTCGGTTTGCGCAAAAGTTATAGCTTCTACAAACTGTGGTATATATACTGGAATTTTTATTTATTTTTATACTCGTAATTTTTTTTTTTTTAAAGGTCACTTTTATTGAAAATATAGAAAGAAATTTGTGCATAGCATCGATCTGGTTGCAAAATAAAGAAGAATTGTCACAGAGAAAAGATCGAGCAAACAGTGCTTCCAGATCACCACACAAAGCAAAAACACATCACTTAAAATCTCTTACAAGCTTGTCGTGAATATCAACGATCAGTGACTTATAGCGGGACTACAATATTGTGATGGACAATAGGACACTGACTGACACTTTTGACACTTTGTAAGAAACAGTGACACTAAACAGTGATCAGTACTAAAAATATACACTGTCACTGTACTAATGAGAAGGCATTGTCATGTGAAGGGGTAAAACATCTAGGGTTAAATGTGTGCCTAACCAGTGTTTTTGTGTACTAGGTGTGCTGTGTTTACTAAGGGATCTGATGAATTTTATTCCCTGTAATGCAGGGAAAGAAAATTCCTCACATCCCTGCTAACAGAACAGAGCTCTGCCTCTGTTCTGTGTCTCTCCTCGCCGATCAGCGGGTGCCGGCAGACATCCATTGGCCGGTACCCGCTGATCGGCTTGTGCTGTGTCTAATCAACAGCACAGCCGCGACACATGCCCCCTACCTGGAAGTGCCAGATCACATACTAAGTATGTGATCCAGCGTAGAGCGGCCACCCTGTTGCAGTAAAAGTACACTGGGCGGTCGGCAAGCGGTTAATGTTTCACCTGGTCCTGGGCATTAATGAGCATGTCTTCGAGTGAGGTGTTACCGCACGTGCATGGGTGCAGTAGACTCCGCCCACAGGTACATCGCAAGTAAAAACAAAATGTTTATGGAAAGAAAAATGCTGCATGTAAGCTATTAAAACACAGTTTCTGTTCTATACCTTTTCCTGCAAATGTGTAAGTTGGTGACAGGGTCTCTTCAAAGTGTAATTTCACCTTTTCCAAAGAAATAAAAAGGCGGATTACCATCCTACACGCTCCCTATTTCCGCAGTCCCTGCTGTATTTACCTCCGTGGGTGATGTCAGTACCCACTCATCTGGTGAAGATTTTTGGGGATTTGAACTCAACACTCCTCTCTTCCTTCTCTCTGCAGCTTTTTTTTTTTTCCGGACAGATGAAAGCAATGCTCTGTGCTGGCACTGACAAATCAGAATCACTCTGATCTGTCTTGGAGGTACTGGTGTAGCACCCTCTAGGTAGGTAGGTGCTAGAGAATAGATTTTTGCGGCAGGGTAGGAAAATTTAGGCCGGCCCCTGGGCCTGTTTGTTTTCATTCTGGGCTGGGAGTGGCTCAAGGTAGGGCTGGGTGACTCACAGGTGATGTCATCAGAACCTCACACTTCTTTCCAGAAGCTTCCAGGGTAATTACCTAGGGTGATTTAGGGAGCCTTGACCAATCCCCAGTCTGGATTGGCAGGGGGCAGGCCTCTTTAAATACCCAGGGTCAGCCCAGAGTGGAGTTCTCAGGTGCAAGAGATGGAGTGAGAGAGTGCGAAGGCTGTCGTGGCCTACAGGGAGCTCCCCGGTCTGGGGGGGTGACCTAGCACCTAGGCTAGGGTGCATCCAGGAGGAGAGAAGAGATCCTGTTACAGAGGTACATGAGAGAGCAAGGAGAGGACAGCGGGAGAGATCACTGCTAAGAGACTCCAGGGAGGACAACTGGTCGCAGTCGGGAAAGCTGGCGAGTGTGGCTCAGTCAGGAGGACTGGGGAGGCACACCTGGGAGGACTGGAAGTTGGCAGTCAAAGATGGGTGCAGAACCAGAAGAGTGGACTGTAGTTAAAGGGGCAGTGGAAAGAGGCAGCTGCAGACAAGGGGGCTGGTGGGGCCTGAAGAGGGCTTACTGGGATCAGTAGCCGAGTATAGGACAGTTGGCACTGGAACTATTCCTACACCATAGGGGCCCTGCCCGTAAAAGGCAATTCACTAAGGGCCTGGCTGAGTTAGTGTCAGGCCTAACCATGTGATGCTGGCTGGTACGGGAATCTGCAGCAAGTGAAGTGCTGGAGGAATGAAGGAGAAGAGGTCTTAAGCGAGTGTTGTGCTGGAGAGAAGACTGGAGTGTATATACAGGAGTGTATATAATGGTCCCAATCAAGTTATACTGAATCTTTCTGGGCATCCCATAATTCCCCTTTCCCATACAAGTTCAATCTCCTCAATAAAACAGAAAAACAAAGCTTATGGACTGTTCTATGGCCAGGCTGGGCAGGGTTACAGGTGAACCACAATATTCAGCAGTTCCTATGGTGGCATGGCTACATTTTGGGGCTTGTCCGGGATCACCTGTTCAGTTAGCCTGCCAGCTGTGGCCCCTAGCAACTAAAGTTGATCGAGCCAGGGAACTGTAGAGGAATTAAACCTTGGGGAAGGACTTATGTGCTTTGCCTGCTATTCAATACTACAGTAACAAGTGTCATTGCCCATAGCGACTAGCGGGAGCTGCTTCCAAGTTCAACTTTATTGCTGCCTGCTCATCCAGTTGCCCCAACCGCGGCTGGGACGGACACTTAAAATGCTAAAAACCCACAACTCAGGAACTGTTTCACCATGCGCTGTTACCAGTGGCAACCAGCTGGTGGCTGGTCCATAAGGGGCTCTTAGGCGCCGCCTCCTCGCCGTTGACAAGAAGGTAAAAAAAAGTCAGTCCGGCCCCCCTCAGCTGACAGCAAGTAGTGAGCCGATTGGTCAGTCATAAAAGACTATGTGCGTACGCTGAACAGGCGCACACACATAGTCTGATTGGCTGCCCCCTGAGCCATCAGAGCCAATGACTCTCTGTCATTGGATGCTGTGGGTGGGGGCGGGACTATGGCAGACGTGCTGGCTGCGTGATTACTCACGCAGGCACAGCACTCCGCCGGGACTTTCGCGCAGACAATTCACGAGGAGAGGAGGATAGTCCACTGCCAGCCAGGCTCCAGCCCGCTCACCGCAAGCGCTGCCTCTGCACAGTCAGCCCGCTCTCCGCAAGCCGATCTCTGCACACTCCTGCCTGCCTATTAGATGGGGTAAGTGCAGGACTTGTCTCAACTTCGGGGGGGGGGGGGTGCGGCAAGCCCCTATCTGGGACCCTGTATACCCCTATCTGGTGACTGTATACCCTATCTGGGACTCTGTATACCCTATCTGGAGCTCTGTATACCCTATCTGGTGACTGTATACCCTATTTGGGATCCTGTATACCCCTATCAGGTGATTGTATACCCTATCTGGGACCCTGTATACCCCTATCTGGTGACTGTATACCCTATCTGGGACCCTGTATACCCCTACCTGGTGACTGTATACCCTATGTGGGACCCTGTATAACCCTATCTGGTGACTGTACACCCTATCTGGGACTCTGTATACCCCTATCTGGGTCTCTGTATACCCCTATCTGGGGCTCTGCATACCCTATCTGGGACCCTGTATACCTTATCTGGTGACTGTATACCCTATCTGGGACCCTGTATACCCTATCTGGTGACTGTATACCCTATCTGGGACTCTGTATACTGCTATGTGGAACTCTGTATACTGCTATATGGTGACTGTATACTGCTATCTGGGGCTCTGTATACTGCTATATGATGATTCTGTATACCCCTATCTGGTGACTCTGTATACTGCTATATGGTGACTCTGTATACTGCTATATGGTGACTCTGTATACTGCTATATGGTGACTCTATACTGCTATCTGGTGACTCTGTATACTGCTATCTGGGGCTCTGTATACTGCTATCTGGTGCTCTGTAAGTGTATACTGCTACCTGGTGACTCTGTATATCCCTATCTGGTGACTCTATACTCCTATCTGGTGATGCTGGGCTGTATACTCCTGACACAGGGGTGGAAACTATAAGGGGTGTAGCTTATGAGAAGTGGGAGGGGTGAAAAAGGAAGGGCGCCCCCATCCTAAAATTTCACCAGCCGCCACTGGTGGCAACCACGGTGGACCACGGCGGGCGACGGCGCCCATGGATTACAAATACATCCAGCGATCTGCTAGTGCTAGATGCCCTGGGTTGGATTACAAATATGTCCAGCAATCTGTTAATGCTGGGCATCTTGAACTGTTGCTTCAAAATCCTGCTTTGAACACTAAAGTGTGCCTGGAAGAGTCTATGGTTGCCTGGGATGATCAGGGTAAGCCTGCGGTTTTGACTGTGCTAAAAGTGTTCCCTTCAGTGAGGTATGGGTAACAAACTTTATTGTTGCTATCATCAACCAACGGGGAAGTCAGTGGTCCTCTTCTTCTAGTTGGTTGGGCACAGTGGGTGCCAAGCAACATGCCTGGATAAGCCCTGCTAGCTACAGTGTGCCTGCAAACTTCAGTTCGTCTAAGAAGGGGTTAGAGCAGCACATTCAGGGAAGAGCCTGCTTATCAGTTTTGCAGATGCCAGTTTGTCTGGAAGCGAGGGGGCAGTGCCACACCCTGGAGAAGGTTCAGCATTCCCTGCTGGCAGCAGACACCACGAGGCAGAGGAGCAAGATGGTGGAGGGTGGTCGCATACTCCCGGCGCTGACTTGGTTGCCTGATTTACAGGAACGGAAACTGGTTGACACCGGTGTTCGGTTGGAGTATCGCGGGGGATTCGCCCTCGGTATGATTGAGGGGATGGAGTGGCTGTGCAGGATACCGACCGCGGTGGTCAGTGCCTGGATCCTGTGTGGTCATTGTGGCGAACCGATCACCCGTCTAGCATCCAGACAGCAGGAGCCACAATACTACCATGTGGACCTGCAGTCAGGACCGCCACGTGCAGCTCCAGACATCCCGGAAGGCCGGAGCAAGCCTGGAATCATCGCTGAAAGGCAGAGTGGAGTCTGAGCTTGGTGACTACCGCGCGAACATCAGTGACAGAGGAGTCTACCGTGGCCTACGGCCTGGTCAGGGACCTGGTAACAGTAAGTACTGCCCAGCAGGAACCAGATAAAATCCCTGAAATGCCAGCCGCCTCTATCAGTAGCCATCTCCCAGCCATAGATTGGGGTTCTCCCAGACTGCAAGCTGACCATGGGTTCCTGGAGAGATTAGCAGAATGGACATCTCCTGAGAGCAGCTCAGAGGAGGAATGGGAGACAAGAGGTTCCCAGGTCCCGGAAGTTCCGTACGAGGAAGGAGAAGATCCAGAGTCTGCTGGGAGGCCCGAAGACACAGCATGAACCCTCATCAGTTACAGACAACTCTTTTGTGCGAAGACCCTCCACCACCCAAACCAGAGCAGCTTTATAAAGGCAGTGGGTGGAGAGGTCTCCCCATGCTTATGTCCTGCCCGGGAACGGAAAACCAAGGGAGCTGCCCAGATTTTCCCAGTTCCAGCGGGAAGTTCAGCATAGGATTGCTCTGGAGTGGGGTCTGGACTTTCCCTATGTCCCTCCTGAAACCATGGACATCATTGAGAGCTCTAGGGAAGAGTGGGAGGATGACTTGGTTTGGGAGTACCTACAAGTCCCTAAGCCGCTGTGGGTGCCAGAGTGTGAGGAGACCTGGGCCCGCTTTGAGGCCATTCAGAAGGAATGGCGGCTGGGGAGGTCTATCTATACATACAGAGTGATGGTTCCCAAGGTGGGATGGCCTATGAAGAGTCACTGTGTCTCCATCAGGGAGGAAGGGGGCGGCAGGAAGAGGTTGTCCGACCCACACTTTTATGCTTGAGGAGGACTGTTGGAGGTACAACCCTTATAAAAGTGCACACATGGACTGCTGAGGAGTTGCAGTTAGAATGTGTTCTTCTTCCCTGACTTTGCAGGATCAGACCAGCCTGCCACCCTTTTCTCCTCAATGGACGGACCCTTTCCTGTTGCAAGGACACTAGGGTGAGGTCTCTTTCCTAAACCAATTCTTTGAGGTGCCCGTTTGCTCGGGGAGGGAAAAGACCAGTGGCGGCTGGAGTGTGAGGGGAGCCGCCTCCCCGCCGGCTAGAGAAGAAGAAGAAAAAAAAGAGTCAGCCCCGCCCCCTGCAGGTGGCGCCGATGCATGGACTTTCTTTTTTTTTTTTGGCTCCTTGGCTGTCACATGACAGCCAAGTAGTGAGCCTATTGGTTGGTCATTAAAAGCTATGAGCTTGATTGGCTGCCTTGAGCCTCCGCTCATTGTGATTGGATGCGGGGCCGGGTCACTGTGGCAGCTGAAGTGACTTCCGCTCCCACAGAGACCATGACCACCGGGGACCGACGAGGGGGTACAGCCGCTCTCCGTATGCTGAACTCTGCAGACTCAGTGCGCTCTCCGTATGCCGAACTCTGCAACAATCCTGCCAGTTGGATGGGGTAAGAGCGGGGGGGATCCCCACCTGTGTCACTGGCTGCAAACTGCCCCCACCTATGTCACTGCCTGCAAACTGCCCCACCTGTGTCACTGGCTGCAAACCGCCCCACCGGTGTCACTGCCTGCAAACTGCCCCCACCTGTGTCACTGGCTGCATAACTGCCCCCACCTGTGTCACTGGCTGCATAACTGCCCCCACCTGTGCCACTGCCTGCAAACTGCCTCCACCTGTGTCACTGGCTGCAAACTGCCCCACCTGTGTCACTGCCTGCAAACTGCCCCCACCTGTGTCACTGACTGCAAACTGCCCCCACCTGTGTCACTGCCTGCAAACTGCCCCACCTGTGTCACTGGCTGCATAACTGCCCCCACCTGTGTCACTGGCTG
>BLSH010530744.1:356620-385446 GCA_018402905.1 Glandirana rugosa
TCCTGTGTCATATGTCGAGTCGTAGTGTCCTGTGTCATATATCGAGTCGTAGTGTCCTGTGTCATATGTCGAGTGATGCTGAGCTGTATACTGTGTCCTGTGATGCTGAGCTGTATACTGTGTCCTGTGATGCTGAGCTGTATACTGTGCCCTGTGATGCTGAGCTGTGTATTCCTGACACAACATGTGGAATACAGGGGACTGAGTGGGTGGATTCTATAAGGGGAGGGGCTTATTAGAAGTAGGAGGGGTCAAAAGGAAGGGCAGGGCCTGGCACCCCCCCCCCCATCCAAAAACTTCAACAGCCGCCACTGGAAAAGACCTCATTTGAAATGAACCATGTGTTTGATTGTGATGTTATTTCTGTCAGCAGGGTCATAAGCCCCTGCTGACAGAAATTTGTAAGTGTACAGAGAGTTGATAGGACAGGATGTTACTTGTCTGTTTTGCAGGACTTTTCAGGACGAGACGGTTGTCCATCTGTCTCCAGTTGGAGTTATGGACCCTGCGGATGGAGAGTTTCCCTTGAGGGGTTGACTCTCTGGTCCATTGTTTATTGATGATTGCTTGGTAGGTTGTTATAGTTAGGTATGTAATGTATGCACATTATGTAAATACTGAGAGAAAATAATTTTATACTTTTTGTACATATTTATTTGTACATATCCCTGTCCAAGTTTGTTCCCTTTTCCTCTCCCAATTTATTTTATGGGATGCCCTTGCTCCTGGGCCCAGGAGCCATTTTTCTAAATTTCCCCAGCCAAGGGACTGGCTGGATTTTGGTGGGGGTGAGTGTAGCACCCTCTAGGTAGGTAGGTGCTAGCTAGAGGATAGATTTTTCTGTCAGGGTAGGAATATTTAGGCAGGCCTAGCTGAAGAAAAGGCCTGTTTGTTTTCATTCTGTGCTGTGAGTGGCTCAGGGTAGGGCTGGATGACTCACATGTGGTGTCATCAGGACCTCCCACTTCTTTCCCACTACACTGGCTGCATAGGCACTGACAGCTCACGGAGGTAGGTACATTGGGGACTGGGGAGGGTGCATAGTGTTAGTTCACCTTTTCATTTTTTTAAGCAATATATCAAGCACCCCAGATGGGACTTGAACCCATAATCCCTGGCTTAGGAGGCCAGTGCCTTATCCATTAGGCGACTGGGGCTCAAAGCAGACAGCTGCCAAGATTTTTTCTTTCCAGAATCCGCTTCTTTCCAAGGTAGGGTTGAATAAATGCTTTTCATTTATTTTCCCACTATCAGTATTCCTGCAGATTTCCTTGCAGCTGTCACTATAGTTTAACCATTTTAATACAGGGCACTTTCACCCACTTCTTGCCCAGGCCAATTTTCATCTTTCAGCACTTTCGCACTTTGAATGACAATTACGCGGCCATGCAACACTGTACCCATATGAAGTTTTTAGCATTTTTTTCACACAAATAGAGCTTTCTTTTGGTGGTATTTAATCACCACTTTGGGGTTTTTTTCCATTTTTTTTGCTAAATAAACTAAAACAGACCGAAAAGTTTGAAAAAAATGTTTTTCTTCTTTTTGTTATAAAATTTTACAAATAAATAATCTTTCTTCAAAAATGTATTCTGCTACATTTCTTTGGTGAAAATAACCCAATTTACTCAGTGTAAAGTATTTAGTCTGTAGGAAAGTTCCACAAACTATACGTCTAAAAATTGATCAGTCCTGATGTACTGACAGCCTGTCTCGTTTATTTAGGCCCGAAAACGCGCGGACAGTACAAATACCCCCCCAAACCCCGTTTTGGAAAGTAGATAGCCCAAGGTATTTAGTAAGAGGCATGGTAAGTTATTTGAAGTAGTATTTTCCTGACAGACTCCATGGCAGCCTACGTGTGGGTTAACTCCGCCTCCTCTCCAATGCTATAGGACCCCTAATCCCATAAATGTGTGCTCTCGGCTAGAGACTGTGTTCCTTTTTTATCCTCCTCCTTGGATTGGTGTTTGAAGTGAACATTTACGTGTCAAGCGGCGTCCAAGTCAAGGGAGTCGGGCATCCTGCGGATGCGGTGCAGCCCAGGACCCAGCCACGGGCGGGTGAGCGGCTTCAGGCTCAAGAAGTCCAGTGGTGGGGGACAGCCTGTGGATGCCCTGGGGAAGGACGCTCGGCAGATGGCCAACTACTGGTTTGCAGGTTACTCTATGGCAGCCGTATTGTTTTTTTGTGTTGCTCAAATGTCCCCTCGCTTATGCTTCTCTTTTTTTTTTGTTGTTGTGTGTTGTTTGTCTGGGTTCCTAGTTCCCCAGTGTCCTCTGGTGATGGCCTGTGGTTGGATAGCATGGCATCTGGGTCCTATGGTGCCTGGAACGCTTCTGCATTCCAGAGCACTGTGTCTTCCGGGTCGTGGCGGGGGAGTGCGCATGCGCCGGCCTCGGTCGAAAAAAGGCCTGGTTCGCGCATGCGCGGTGCGCTGCGGGACCCGGCGGCTGCACAGGCGCAGTACAACATAGCCCCCGAGGCTCAGGCGCGCAGGGGTGACGTCACAGGGCGGGGGATTCAAATAGCTGTCAAGCCCCAGAGTTTTTGGGAAGACTCTGTGGGCAGGAGCGACTGCTTCCCCATGCCCTGGGTTGCAGCTGAGAGGTGAGTCTGGTTGGGCTGAGCGCCCTTAAAGGGGCAGAATTAAAAAAAAAAAATTAAAGGGAGATAGAATGTAAAAAAAAAAAAATTTTTTTTTTTTCCTCTGGGTTCTTACGCCATGCTCTCCTCTCCCCAGCCTGAAGCCTGTTCCTACCGGAAAGGATGGACAAGTCACCGCACTCCTGCGGTCAGCCTCCTCGCACAAGGTATGTGTGGGGGAGGGCAGGAGGGTGGGGAGGGACTGGGAGCTGTGGGGCGAAGCACTCTGACTAAGCCCTGTGTGTGCTCTTTTGTTTCTCTTTCTCCAGCCCTTCCAGGTCCGGCCTTCAGTATATGGCCCACCAAGCCCCTGCCAAGCCGCATCAGCATCATCATTCTTCTTCCAGGTCCCGACGTGACTCTCCGTCTGGGGATCACCATCAGAGGAGACGCTCCCATTCCTCCTCCAGGCACCGCTCCCACCGCCACGACAGCCGCTCTGATCACAGAGCCTGCTGGGGATGTCGGGCATGGTCCCGGAGGGCAAGTCTCTGTGCGACCCCTGTTACGCCCGGGCGGTCAGGGAAAGGAATACAGAAAACCAGCAGATGGAGTCGCTGGTGAAGCGTGCAGTGCACCAGTCCCTAAAAGAATGGGGTGCATCGCACACACGGAGCCAAACCACCACCATGTCAGGCTCAGTGGCAGACGAAGCCCCGGAGGATACGGGCTCATTCCGGCCTTATGATTCCTCGCTCATGTCCTCGGACAGCGAGATGGAAGCGGATGACTTTCCAGGCAGCTTTGATTTTGCCCTGGTATCCCCGCCGATTAAGGCAGTTAAAGAGGCCCTGAAATGGGAAGATCCCTCCACTCCGCCAGCGAAGCAGAGAAAATTCTTTAAGCACCTGGGGAAGGAGCACCCCAGTTTCCTGCTCTTGGAAGAGCTGAAGGATATTATTCTGGAAGAGTGGGGGAAGACGGACAGTAAGTCATCCATGTCTAGTAAGTCGGCGAAGCTTTATCCGTTTAAATCTGAGGATGTAAAGCATCTGGAAAACACCCCTCTGGTAGACGCAGCCCTGATGTGGCTAGCTAAGCATGTTACTCTCCCGCTTGAGGATGCGGTATCTTTCAGGGATGGCCTCGAGAGCAAGATCGACCAGAACCTCAAGAGGGTTTACGGGTTGGCCAGTTCTGCCTGCAAGCCCGCCTTGGCCCTCGCGGCGTTGTCCAAAGCAATGGAACCCTGGACAGAGAATGTGGAGTCGGTGATTAAGGGTGTCTCCGAAGAATCGGTCGGAAGCTCAGCAGTTCAAGAGCTGAAGCTAGCAACAGCCTTTTTGGGCGAGGCCTCCATTGATCTTATCTGCCTCTCGGCCCGGATGCGGTCCGCGGTCACGGCCAGGCGGGCATTGTGGTTACGCCCCTGGTGTGCTGACCCGGCGTCTAAGCAGGCCTGGTGTAAGATTCCCTTTGAGGGGTCTTCCCTGTTTGGTAACAAGCTAGACAGTGCCATAGCTCTGGCCACGGGGGGTAAATCTGGATTCATCCCCCATGATAGGTGTCTATTTGGTCAGAAGAGACCACAGCACAGGAGAAGGAGTACAGAGCGTTCAAGGGAAACCCGCTCGTACAAGCCAGGCAGAGACTTTAGGAGGAACTGGAGAAGAGGGCAGGCTGTGCAGAAGTCTGCCAAGGGCCAGGCGTTTTGAGATTGGGCCCATCCAGACGGGTCGGGTATGGGCGCGTCTACGCCTTTTCCGTCACGTCTGGACGGCCTTGATCTCAGAGCACTGGACCATCGAGACGGTGTCAAAAGGTCACTCTTGGTCCTTCATCGCCACTCCTCCACACAGGTTTGTTGAAACAGTGCTCCCGCAGGCAGAAGAGAGAAGAAAAGCCCTCCTGGATTATGTGGACTCTCTGGTGGATCAGGGAGCTGTCCTACCTGTTCCGAAAACAGAGGAATTCAGGGGGGTCTACTCACCTCTTTTCTTCGTACGAAAGAGAAATGGCTCCTGGCGTCCGGTGATAGATTTAACGTATCTGAACAAATTTATAAAGTACGAAAAATTCAAGATGGAAACATTGTCCACAATTCAGCAAGCCGTCCAACCGGGTGATTGGCTGGTCTCAATAGATTTGAAAGACACCTATTTTCATGTGCCGATGGAAGAAGGGTTCGGCAAGTTCCTCCGGTTTGCGGTCGGGCCGAGACACCTGCAGTTTACCTGTCTCCCCTTCGGTCTCTCAATGTCACCTCGCACTTTTTCCAAGGTACTCCTGCCCGTAGTAGCACTGATCAGAACAAGAGGGATTCGATTGTATCATTGCCTCGACAATCTACTCCTGCTCTCTCAAGAGAGGAAGCAACTACTTGCCCACAGAGACCAGGTCGTCTCCACCCTGACCGAGTTCGGCTTGCTGCTGAACTTGGAGAAAAGCCATCTGGAGCCAGCTCAGCGCTTGATATACTTAGGAGCTCAGTTCGATACAGTGAAATGTACAATCTATCTTCCGGCAGGGAAAATCCCCATCATCAGGGAGAGGGCGTCACGGGCCCTAGCTTCCCCATATCTGAGGGCCTCTTGCTGCCTCGAGATCATTGGCACCACGGTTGCCACAACGCCAATGGTGAAGTGGGCCCTTTGGAGGCTATGCCCCTTCCAGGCAGGATTCCTCCGCCAATTGGACTCCGGCAACAACAGCCAGCTCATCCGCATAACATCGGCCATGAGGGCCAGCCTCCCCTGGTGGCTGAAACGGAAAAACCTGCTTACATGCCACTCCATCTCCCCAGTCTCATGGGCTGTGGGGGCCACCGATGCCAGCGGTACAGGATGGGGGGCTCACTACGAGTTGGAACTGGCACAAGGCAGGTGGGAGCCCTGCGCCCGCATTCCGGGCTCAAATATTCTGGAGCTGCGTACAGCCTTTCAGGCTCTTCAAGCTTTCGGTCACCTTCTGAGAGGGAAAGCAGTTCTTCTCAGAATGGACAATACGATGGCAGTCTCCTATGTGAAGAGGCGGGGGGAAGCAGAGCCCCGCCCTACTCCGAGAGGTCGAGCCAATCCTGTCATGGGCCCAGAGGTACCTAATGGACATTTCGGCAGTATTTGTCCCCGGGGTCCAGAATGCTCAGGCAGATTTTCTCTCAAGAGTCCGACTAGACAATACCGAGTGGTCTCTCCACGACGAGACATTCGAGTGGATCCTGTCATTGGGGGTACAGCCAGACATGGACCTATTTGCCTCCCCCTGCAATTTCAAGATCAAGAGATACTACACCCGGAACTATTGCAGCCAGGCCTGTGGGATGGACGCTTTGACGGACAAATAGAAGTTCAGCAAGGCATATGCCTTCCCTCCGTGCCCGGTCATCATGAGGTTCCTACAGAGGCTCAGGACGGAAACAGTCGAGGTGGTGATGGTGGCCCCATACTGGCCGAACAGGCCGCTGTTTCCACTGTTGACCCAGCTGAGCACCCGGGTCCCGGTGCCCCTCCCCCTCAGACCGGACCTGCTGTCCCAGGGGACAGTTCTACACCCCTGCCCAGCGGTCCTGAGGCTGACGGTCTGGTTCTTGAGAGGGGGAGGCTGGAAGCCCTAGGCTGCTCGACGGGCATCATCTCCACCCTCATGAGTTCAAGAAAGTCGAGTACGAACAGGGTGTATGGAAGGATTTGGGCCAAGTTCGTGCAGTTTGTGTCGGCCACGCAGAAGTCATCCACAGATCCGGATGTTCAGACAATCCTGGGATTCCTGCAAACGGGCCCAGAACCTAGGCTTAGCGGTCGGCTCACTGAGGGTTCAAGTCTCGGGGCACTGTCAGCCTTCTCCAGGTCCATGTGGGCCTTTCACCCTCTGGTCCGGCAGTTTTTTAGAGGGGCAGCAAGAATAAGGCCTCAAAGGAGACCAAGGTTCCCCAAATGGGATTTACCCCTAGTTCTGGACTCGCTCTCGGCAGCAGCCGAACCAACTTCAGTGAAGGAACTTTCCTCGAAGACCGCCTTCCTAGTAGCAGTCACATCGGCCAATTGGGTCTCGGAAATTGGTTCCCTCGATCATAAAGAACCCTTCTTGTCCTTTTTTCCGGATAGGGTAGTGCTTATACCCATGCTCAAAGCAAACCCGAAGGTGACGTCGGCATTCCACGAGAATCAGGATATTGTCCTTCCCACGTTCAAAGCATCAGGAACCGGGGTTGTTCACCCGCTAGATGTGGGCGAGGTGCTGAAGGAATACCTCCGGGTAACGGCCTCCTTTAGGCGCTCGGAGTATCTTTTTCTGCTGCACTCTGGAAAGAACAGAGGAGAACGGGCCTCATCCAGGACAATAGCGGCTTGAATCATCCAGGTGATCCAGCAGGCGTATAGGGCGAAGGGCATGGCTCCCCCGGAGGCGGTAACCGCTCATTCCACCAAAGGACTGGCGACATCCTGGGCGGCCGTGCACCATGTGGCCCCGGAAGTTATATGCAGGGCGGCTTCATGGGCCTCCATCAATACGTTCATGTCACATTATTGTGTTGAACCAGCTTCCTTGTCCTCTGTGAACTTTGGATGTAGTGTCTTGTCAATTGATGGTGCAAATTAAAATTCTTTGTGTGTAAAGCATACCCTCCCGTGTGGTTCTGGCTAGTTATTTCCCACATGTAGGCTGCCATGGAGTCTGTCAGGAAAACTGAAAATTTCCTATCAGATACTTACCGTAATTTTCCTTTCCTGATGGACTCCATGGCAGACAGAGTCCCCACCCATGAATTAAGGAGTAGGCTAGTTATGGAACATGGTCTCTAGCCGAGAGCACACATTTATGGGATTAGGGGTCCTATAGCATTTGAGAGGAGGCGGGGTTAACCCACACGTTGGCTGCCATGGAGTCCATCAGGAAAGGAAAATTACGGTAAGTATCTGATAGGAAATTTCCATTTTTTTGTCACAATTGTTGGAAAATTAAGAAATTTAAAAAAAATGTTTTTTTTTTTACATACTGTCACCAGTGCAGTACAGCGCTATCATATAACTGGTGCAGACTGTATGTAAATACAAAATACATTTTTGATAATTTTTTTAAATGTTTTTTAAAATGTGTTTTTTATTATTACATTAATTTTCTTTTTTTTACGATTTTTGTTTTTGTTTTGTAACATACTGTGACCAGTGTTAGATCTGCCAGAAATCCCAACCGTCACTCCGGTTTCCTGACCAGTAGTCTTGTTATCCCGGTATCAGGTGAAGGACGGTTGTGGTCCTGCAGCCAGAATTCTGGGACCACTTCTGGTAAGTGCAAACAGACCCAATCAAGAAACAACAAATATATACATGACTTACGGTTAGTAGAGGGTGTAATTGGAGCCAAAGGTGACCCAATGTCAGTCCTGTTGCATATTCAAGCAGAGATCCAAGGGGTTTACCAGAGACAGCGTCAGGGACAGGCAGAATTCGGCAACAATCGGTCAACATAGTACAAGAGGGCAATCCAAATGCGTATTCGGGAACAGTAGTAACAGGCAAACAATCAGGTATAATGACTAGCAGTATCTGAAACCTATACTCGGTCAAAGACAGGAAGGGGAAGTGAAGATTTATAGGGAACCAATTGAGGTGACTGCCTACAGCTGGCCACCGGGTGGAGCCAGAGTCACCATCTGAAAGCAGTAGATACCCAGGACTCCACAAAGATAGA
This sequence comes from Glandirana rugosa, assembly GCA_018402905.1. Lineage (NCBI taxonomy): Eukaryota > Metazoa > Chordata > Amphibia > Anura > Ranidae > Glandirana > Glandirana rugosa. The sequence continues at coordinate 364,898 of BLSH010530744.1, forward strand.
AGTTACCTAGTGGCTAAGGCTGCAAGGAACCGACCACAAGAACACAGGTCCCAGGATCGATCCCTGGTCTAAGCGTGACAGCCAGAGCAATACCATATTACCATAGTAACATTGTACTACTCTGGGGAAGTGATCAGGATTTGTTTTTTCTTTACATATGTCACCATTGCAGTACAGCGTCATCATGATTTCTTATAGCTGGGGTCCCCAACCCCCCAGGTCGGCCCAGAGCCGGTCCGTGGCCTGCTGGCAGGCAGAGTGAGCCAGCACTGTCACCCTCCAACCACCAGAGTGCACTCACTCCCATTCTCCTTTTTCGTGATCACTTCATTCTGCCAGGACGAGGAGAGGAGGAAAGCCAGGCTGGAGACAAGGTCTCATTGAACACTGGTGAGACCCAGGTTGCACTCACCCCAATGAGGTGACAGGCAGATTAACTTCTGTACAACCAGCCTGCCCATACATGGATCGAAGATCGTCTGGTCCTTGGTAAACCAGCCAAATTTTGATCCATGTATGGCTGGCTGGGCCGCTGATAAGGCAGTACAGGCAGCCCTCCTGTACTGGGCCTGGGCACCATCAGTTCAAAAGGGGGGCCCTGGCACCTGCCAAGCAGGTGGTCCAGCAGTACTGCCTTATTGTTGACATTTGTGCAGTGCTGCTGGCTTCTCCTGTTCTTTTCTTCCTCCAGCTGCACTGCAGGGGGGTCGGTTCTAGTATCTGTGCCCTCTTCCTTCTGCAATCTGAGACCCCTGTGTGTCCCTTTCCCCCACAGTGCGGTGAGCGGGAGCTCACCATCCTGAATGAACACAATGAGCAATGAGTATCAATCGCTCCCTGAGGGGTGCATGTATTGCCTTTTTATTCACTTGAATGGGTCTTATTCAGTGGGGGTATAATTTCTGCCATGACTGCAAAGCATAGCATCATGGCTGTTGCAATTTAGCAAAAAAAATAATTTTCAGAGTTACATAGTTAGTCAGGTTGGAAAAAGACACACGTCCATCTAGTTCAACCAAAAAAATAATAAGAAGAAGAATTTATATATAACCAAACAATCCCATATTCAATCCTTCACCCACAGTTGATCCAGAGGAAGGCAAAAAACCCCAGCAAAGCGTGATCCAATTTGCTATAACGGGGGAAAAAATTCCTTCCTGATCCCCCGAGAGGCAATCAGATACACCCTGGATCAACTTTACCTAAAAATGTTAGTACCCAGTTATATTATTTACATTAAGGAAAGAATCCAGGTCTTTTTTAAAGCAATCAACCGTGCTGGCCAAAACCACCTCTGGAGGGAGTCTATTCCACATTTTCACAGCTCTTACTGTGAAGAAACCTTTCCGTATTTGTAGATGAGGGGACTTTCATGCAAAGTCTATAAACTCTAAGCAATGTGTAAGCGTTACAGATGTTTATCTACTCTCACAGTGATGGCGATAAACATAGGCGTGCGCACAGGGGGTGCCGGGTGTGCCTGGGCACACCCTATTCACCCCATGCAGTGACAATTCCCCCTGCTTCCTGACCCTCGCCTGCAGTGCTGCCAGCTTCCATCTTCTCCTCTCAGGAGCTGGTAAATATTTCATTAACTGGACTTCCTTTTCTGAATCAACACAGTGAATGATCTGTACCAATCGCTCCTGTCTTTATTCATAACTGAAGCATAGTAAGCTACGTTTACTGCAGGCTGCAGAGAAAGGGACTGGGAAATCTCAAAATGAGACATCAGGGGTCTGTTTAGACCCTTGATATTTCACCAAAGATCCATAATGGTGCTCCTACAAAAATATAAAAAAAAAATATTGTTAAAAAAAAAAATGTATAATTGTAAAAACAATAAATAAGAAAGAACTACTGACACGGTCCATTGCCCTACTGACACCAATCTTTGCTCTACTGACACCGTCCACCACTCTGCTGATATACACGCATGTGTGCTTGTGCTCTGGGGGCACACCCTAATGCAATAGGCTGCGCACGCCAATGGCGATAACACCAGAGAGTGAGAGTAAATGTATAACACCAAATTTAACCCACCTTCTCCCCATTCACATCTGAGACCTTGTAACACTAATGAGTCACATGACACCGGGGTGGGAAATGTCTAATTGGGCCCAATTTGGACATTTTCACTTAGGGGTGTACTCACTTTTGTTTCCAGTGGTTTAGACATTAATGGCTGTGTGTTGAGTTACTTTGAGGGGACAGCAAATTTACACTGTTATACAAGCTGTACACTCACTACTTTACATTGCAGCAAAGTGTAATTTCTTCAGTGTTGTCACATAAAAAGATATAAAAAATTTTACAAAAAATGGGAGGGGTGTACTCACTTTTTCTGAGATACTGTATCTGACACAGATCAGCCCCTGCTGCAGCCTCTCACCTTAAGTCTTGCTACAATGTTACAATGTTGCAGTCTACACACTGGAGAGGGGAGGATAAGGTCAGGTTCACATCTATCTGTGTCTTTTTTTAGTGCATTTTTATTGTCCTTTGTAGTGCATTTACACACATTTTCATTATTCTATTGGTAGTCACAGCGGATGAAACTGCACAGGAAAAAGGACATGCCTTATTTTTCGAACCGCTCTGCGCAGTATTACATAGATCTGAGCAGCCTCAATTGCAAAGGTGTGAATTGGGCCTATGGTAATGCTTCCTCCTCCCTGCTGCAGACCAATGACATTGGCTTAGGCAAATTAACTTGTCTGGAGGTCCACAATTGATTGTATTGATAAAAGATAACTCAGTTTTGAAAGATTATACCGTTGCATGTTCATATATTATGAATTATTCACAATACTGGTACAAGCATGCAGCCAGTGAAGTTAGAATTTCTGACCTGCCTTTTTGTTCCAGGTCCCTCGGAAAGCATTGAAGACTGAGGATCAGCATGACAGGCAACCAGAAGCAGATGATCAATGGTTGTCTATGTATTTCACTGATAATAGGATCCCCATTTAAAGGAACAGTTTAATGAAAGCAGTAGATTAATCAAATTAAATGCATATTGTAATGAGGTGAGAGTTTACAAAGCTGGCATCACCCTGTTCTACTGTAACCTAATGCCATAGAAGATTTCCTCGGCACGCACAGGGGAGATGAGTGCAGATCCATGGCAGATGCCCCCTCTTCAGCAAACACACATTAGCATAAGAGCAGAGCAAGAAAAAAGCTGGAAAAAGCGTTAATGGCTCAGACGCAGTGACATCTGCTGTCAGGCCACTGTAGCGGCAGCCAATCCCAGTGCATTGCTGTAACACACAATACGTAGCAGAGGCAGGGTACATTACACTGTGTTCAGTATCAGGCACACTATTTATTACCAGGAATATGAACAAGCAGAATACATTACCATCAGCACCCTCTATAGACTCCACCACCTGGGTCTGGATACAAGTCATTGAACATATATCCTAAAGAACACAAGACCTATGGGTAGCAGTAGTAGTGAAAAGATGATATAGCAAACAATTAGATAAATTGGAGCTCTCTAGCTATTGTCACTCCCATCATGTAGACACAGCTCTGACAGCCTTCTATTTTCTGTAGAACTACAATGCCCAGCATGCCTGGCCACCCATATCTCACCAGGCATTCTCTGTCAGTTGCTTAGATACCCACCAATATAAAATGCTTTTCATTCAAGAGAATTTGTGTATGGATGATAAATGGCCAGTATGATATAGATCACTTATAAACAGGCTGTGTGTTACAGGCCAGAGAGAGTTGGAATTGCTTTCTATGACACATAGCGACTGTCTGACACAGTACCAGGACAAGTTCACCCAACATCTAGGGCAAAGATACTGAACTGCACCTCCTTCCCCACTGTTAATGCATGATGTAGAATGGGTGTACCACACTGCACCCATTTTCTGCCCCCTTGCTCCAGCTGCCCATGGTTGTCATGGAGAGTGCACTGCTCATGTGTGCCCAATCAATTTATTTCTAGCAGCTAGAAGGAAGTAGTGCATGTAGGCAGGTAATAGTTAATGCTAACGGCAGGCCTTGCCGGGTCCAACCCACTGCTTCCATTGATATAAAAGGAACAGGGGGTTAAAGCCAAAGCCAGGGATGGGGTAAAACCTAGGAAAAATCTGGGGGTGTTCTTGCTGCTGTTCTACCGAAGATTGGAAATCCAGTGATGTGTTGGAGTTCCCACTGCTAAGGAGGATCGCTGGGGCTTGTAGTCCCTCTTTTACACACCAACTATGGACTCTGCCAGAGATGGGCTCCTATGCAGGTATGCTGGGAAAGCCACAAGCTCGAGTTAGGGACTAGGGATGTTCAGGTAATGTTTGCACTTTATTTTGGACTGTCATCTGTTTTTTTTATCATATAAAATAATTTAAGTAAAACTTTTAAATCTTTGCCTCTGCCTAGTCTGAAGTTAGTAAAGGGGTGTAATGCAAGTAACCGGCATATAATCTACAGCTCGGGTCACTAAACACATTGGGGTATGAAGATAACGGTACAAGAGTTCAAACAGAATGAAGATACAGTGGTTACTAAGGGTAACAACGTTTTCACTAGCAGCCTGTCGTTAAATGTCTACATGCGGCAGGTGAGATAGCCTCTTGCAGCAAGGTAGATGTTGTTAGCACTCTTTCGGATGTGATCCGTCTCCCATAGCAATGTTAGGGGGGCGCATCCTGTGCACAGGTATAGAAGAGGAAGAGTTAAATGAAGTGCACTCATCGAGTCTGTGCTAGTTGCACGACTTGGCTCCATGCCCTTACTGGGAGTGAGGTAGCGGCAATCTGCTAGACAGGTGGAGAGAGCAAGAGCTCTGCGTGTCCTTCCTAATTGCACCAGTAACCGTGGTGATGTACAGCATCATCAAAAGAGTTTAGTAGCGATAAGTCAGTTGTGTCTACAAAAGTACCCCTTGTGTAAGGCAATGACTTTGTACAAAGTGCCTAGTGTAGCCCAGAAGAACCCACCCCAGGGTAGGCCTCTCATGCGACCCTTGCTTGGACCCAACGAGGAGGGAAGTATGGAGGATGTGACGACCACCCCATCATCCTACCCTTACATGCATGCAGAGTTTGTTTTTCTGTTTCAATATATTTATTGGTTTTACCATTCAGTATAAAAGATCCAGTGCAAGCATATAAATTGCGCAGGGGCTAAAAATTGGTCAAGTATTACAGAAGATTCCATAAAAATTACAAAAATATAGCAACCATCAAAAAACAATTCTGTACTATGAAGATACTATTAAAGAATAATGAATGCTAAAGAAAAAAAAGGCCATTGTTCACGGCTATTCACAATCATCCCCGGAGGGCAGTTTGTTTTTCATGTCAGCTGTGGGCAGTTATGGTGAGTGGGCACGTTGGAGCATGGTGTGACAGCAGGAGCCCACTGGTTACCAGCTGCTAATCTGGAGCATGCAGTGAGGGTAGCAACTCCATCACCACTGTGCCTGGGGCAGCTGTCCCTCTTGCACACCTCTTGTCTGACATATTAGAAAATGTCTGTGATCCTTTAGTAACTGATTTCTGTTCTCTGTAGAAAGAAAAAGATTTCTACTTGGCAAGGCATCAAAACTTTGGCTGGGAGAAAATTGTGGTGCAGGCAGATTTACATCAAATACTGTTTTCCATCTATAAAGAGAATGTAAGATATGCAGAAAATAACTAATTCATGAAATGAAGTTAAGTGAAAATTGACTAATATTGGGCAGAGTTAGGTACAGAATAACTCTTCCTGGCAGCACTAACTCCAAGACCCCTAGTCTAACCTTACCTGTTAAGGTTTCCTGCAGAGCTGAATAAAAGAAGTCAATAGATTCCTCCATCAACACTTAAAGTTGATGCAAACCCTCACATATACCCAGTGAAGTGAACAGCCTCAGATGATACACAGAGATGAAAAAAATCTCCCTATATAAGTTTTACATGTATATCTGCTGTTTTCATCTTTAGATACTATTTAGAAAGTGCTCTTCCTGTTAGGAGATTTTCTCTTCCTGGTTAGCACTGCAGTGAAACCTGGGCACACAGCCAAGACAGCTGATTGGAGGAAAGGCACACACTCCCTCTCCTTATTGGCAAAGGAAGAAAGGAATGTGCAGAAGTCTGCTCTGAGATGGCAAGCTGTGTGCTACTCTATTTATAGCAACCTCCCCGACACACACTTTAGGCTCCCGTCTCGGAAAAAGTGTGAGAATTTATCAGGCTGATAACAGAGGAACTGTGCAGGAGACAGCTACGGGACATAGTGCTTTGAAGAGAGATAAGTAAACACTACAGATATATGTGCCCAGCTCAAATTTCATGAATTGGGTATACATCCACTTTAAACAGCATACTGTAAATGGAGAAATCTCCTCTGGCAGCTCTTGCTCTGTCACAATAGAGAATAGTGAAATCACTTGATTGGTTGCAGTTACTGTTCAGCCGCAGCAAATTTCTCCCATATCCTTCTATTTTCAGATGGAAGTTTTTGCTGAGATGACTGGTACCAACAGGACCACCTGTGGTAAATTCAAGCTATGTATGGCCGAGATAAAGCACACAAAATACAGCATTACAAAAAAAAGTTGCTATTTCAAAGACTTGGACTGTTTTTCAACAATCAAAAATGGTGTTATGTTTAAATCTAGCATTGCACAAATTGAAGTGATTAAAGTAGTCAGGGCCCCACTGAAGAAGAGGGACCACTGCTAGTGTAGACCTGCTAAGGCTTTAAGGCTGGATGGATGTAGCCTGCAATGCAATTTGAATGCTTCTCCTCTGGAGGAGGGGAGCCCAGGACTGCTCCCTCCCAGAGAGGTAAGACTAGGGCATGCCCCACGCTTGGGGGTGCCTGCACCCTCTTTTTCTAGGCGAAAGGGGGCAGGTCTTGGTGGCTGGATATATTTATTTATTCAACAAATTAAATTTTTTCAAATTGGTCAATAAAGTGTCACATAAGTTAAGTACCACTCTGGATAATATGTTATTCCTGACCAACGTGAACTTTCTCTAGAACTTTCCTGTTCGCTTCAGAGATTTGGGGTCCCTAGCCATGGGCATAGCATTGGATAAATATCAAAAAACAGTGCTGCGCTAAAACATAGCTTAAAAAACAGATAAATATAAATTAATTAGTGAACGACCACAAGGGGCAAGGTCATGCTCCTGTGTGTATAATGTTAAATGCTAATAACTCTTATATATATATATAAAGTGCATAATAAATGAACATAAAAAGTAAAAATTAGAAAATAGTTCTCTAGTGAAAAGTCCCAAAGAGTGAAGAAATTTCAACAGAAATGTATCCAGTGAAATTAAATGTATCCAACTTCCGTGATTCACCAGTACCACCACCGAAAGGGAATGCCAAGATGTCTACTTACCAGAAAAGTTGGATTCACATGACCATACGGCCGGCAAATCAATCGGGCTTGTGTGGGATATACCCTTCGGGTCACCACCATACGATCAATCCGATTGAACCAACACCAGTCAGCCAACCAATCAATCCACTGGACCCACAGATGGAGGGGGGGGGGGACACTCCACAATCTCGCTTATACCATCAGATGACAGGCAGTACAGATGGAGAAAAAAAGGCTCCACGTAGTGTAAATCCAAAAGACCTTGTATTAAGATAGGCATACAAAATGATAATAAAAGCCGGCATACAAAAGATAAAAGCAGACTTACCTAAGCCTCACCCATAGCGTTGGATAAGCCATGGGATCCTGGTAAAGCCATGCTAGGTTCCCTTTTAGGAGCTTCTAGAGGGGAAAGAGCCAGTGGAGGCCCTTCCCAGGAGTGGAACCACAAAAGCCTCAAGTTAAATAATTTGCATGGGCCACTGGACACTATCCACTACTGTTTTGCCCTGCTATGTAATACCAGCATTTGAGAAGCTCTGGACAAGGTCTTCTTTATCAATGCCCATGTAAAGAAGGCCTTAGGCTAACTACACTAAGCCAAGGTAAGGAAGATGAACGGTAGGCTGGTTTTTGATAGCGTTATGTAGGTTGTTGCATGTCTATTTGTTTTTTACATTCGTTACTTACAGGACAAAGTGCAGTGGTGTTATACAAAGTGCAGTATTTATGATAACCAATCAGAAGTAGCCTTTCTTTTAACTAAGATGATAAGAATTGGATTGGTGGGTGATGTCACTATATATGCTATACATGAACCTTGCAGTGGCATACTGAACAAGCCACAGGTGTGCAGCAACAAGTATTCCAGGCTTCTATGTGTTGTATTGGAAGAGACATGGCTGCTGTGTCATCTACATCCTTCCCTCACTCCATGTAATTTATGGGATTTCATCTGATGCTGAGAGCAGGCTGGGATCTAATGCTCTTTCCTGCCCTCTTATGAGGCCTCTGCTCCCAAGAGGCCGCAGCTTCAATAGTCTCTAATTGATTCCGGAAACTCTCCATCAGCAGTTTGTGGAATGTGGAAGAAGCAATGAGAAATACTTGACTTTGCTGTAATTCTACAGAGGAGAGATCTGCAGGAGATTCACTGTTCAGTACAAAGCCAAGAACACTACATTGTAGCTCTCCTGTAAATGGAGTGGCACAACCAACCATAGAAAGTCACCCGAGTTCTCACACACACATGGTCAATATGGCTGCTACACAAAGTAGTAAATCAATATATGCATTTACTCATTTTTTGCACTAAAGCCTGCAGAGCATTGCACACATGGTCAGTGTGTTGCAGGTGCAATGCAGAGTCTTGTGCAATGTTTTCACCCAGGGTCAGGGCTGTGCTGAGGCCCGCTGTTATGGGGCTGGGAAAAGTGTGGCTGGACTATGGAGCAGGGAGGAAGGAGGGGTTGTCAGTGCAAAGTCCCTCTGCTGCTGTGGTGGAAGGTGAATGTAGGAAATCCTGGTTTGCAATCCCAGACCTGGATGACGTAGCTGCATGGCCAGAGCAATGCATAGTTACTAACCACAGAATTCTGCTAGAAGATGCACCCCGTGATTCCGGTAAAGGGGGAACCATGCTTCATGTTACAACCTAAAAATGGATTTAACTAGAAACATGTTCTAAAACATGGACTAGATGTAAACCCTAACAGAATTACACTTGGCTTACTAAAGTACTATGGTATGTTAACAATTATCTTTCTTTAATTAAAATACATCTTTCATCTTTTTTTTCATCCTTTGTTGCATCTTAGAGCTGCTAGTTTCCTGCAGCCAGTTTTGATCTACTCCCATGATGGCAGCATGGCATTAGTGGATCTCTAAGCTCAAACTTGCCAACCATCCAGCGACCAACCAAATTGACCTGTCTAACAATATACGTTTAGAACAGGGGTTTAGTCTGCACACATTTGCAAATACACGCGTAAGCTACAGGCCCCATCAAGGCACCCTGTTTTCTGCAGCCCCTAACTCTGACCTATGGGTCTCCACAATGGGAGCACATTGATTTTTATGACTGAAAGGGGGGGGTTCCTGCGCTAGGATATAAAACCTTATCCTTGACAAGATAGTAAACTTTGAGACTGCTGCCCTCCAAACCTTTCCCTGCTAAGCAAGGTAAGTATTGCTAAAAATACATTTGTATTTAGGAATGGCGCTGTCTCATTAATCAATATATCAATGTATTCATGGGTGTGTGTCTATTGGTTTATAAAGTGCAAGTGTGCAATATTGTTCGTGAATCAAAAATCAAATGCTCAAAAATTATGTACGATAAAACCTCTGGGGGTTTTACCCAAGTGGAAATGAGTGAGTAAAAAAACTAACTATATGTGAGAAAAAATGTGTAAAAGAATATGCAAAAGTGTAGTCCGTAAAATTGTAGTCCGTAAAAAAGTCTGTGAATAATTCGTAATCCGTAAAAGTCCGTAAATAATAAATAATAAAACTCCACGAAAACTGATGAATTTGTAGAAACTCCAGACCCAATGTTATACTCCAACCGTTGATATAAAAACATTCATGGAAAAGGTGACTTATGTGCCAGATGCCGTATCCACTAAAAGGAGGTGACTTGTGCTCCCCTCTTGTGCCCGCACTTACCAAAGATTCCACACCCCTGCAGGGGTATCATGCCTGTGGTAAAATGGGGTCTTTCTCCTTGGTTCCAAGTCTCCTTCAGCTGGTCGCACTTGTCTTTTATCCAGGATCCACTATGGCGCCATCCTGCTTTCCACCAGTGTTTGTCCAGAAGAAATCAAGAAAAAAGGTCCTCCGATAGTGTAATACGTTTAACAATGGGATTTTTATTCACAAAAATTAGCAACAAAGGTAACATAAAAATAAAATAAAAAATAAAATAAAAGTATTGCGCTGACAGTACGGGGTTTGCAGGCTATGCCTGCTTGAGAAAGGTATGGATCCCTTCCTGCTAACCACTGTGCGCTGCTTCTGCTGTGACAGCTCACCAAAGGAATAATGCAATCACGTAAGTTAGGCCACGCCTTACGCGTTTCGTCATACCTGACGTCATCTGAGGCTGTGGCCATGAAGAGGATTTATCTCTATATACTAGCCCAGAGAGGCGGGACAATACTCAAGACCCAATCAAGTAATTCGAAATGTTAACTATAAAAGTTTGCCATATACATATATATATAATTTTACACATTTTTTTATATATTTTTATATATGGTTTCATCTCGTGATTTAAATATATTTAATTTTTAACAGGGGTTTTTTATATACGCAAATCATTTTTTATATACGCAAATATCGTTTTTATATACACAAATATCGCCTCCTTTAAACTGATTATTTTAGTGATGGTAATTTTGAATCCGGTTTAAACAGTTTTATATTTTTATGATTGAATTATAGTGCTTTATTCAATTTTAATATGCGGTTCTTTTACTAAACGTGTATTGTATAGCAACCTTCTCGTCCACATCATGTCCCAATAGTATACCATGAATGACGAGAAATTAACGGGATGCTTCGAGAAATAGATATAAACATAATGTGCGGCATGTTGTTATGGGGAAGGTATATTCCCTTCCTGGAACCTAATAACATCGAAAATACATCTGTTGAAATAGAACAACAAAATTATGGTTTAAAATTCAGTTTGTAATTTTCCCCTTATTGTTACCGTCCGCCCAGTTGAACATTTCGAATTACTTGATTGGGTCTTGAGTATTGTCCCGCCTCTCTGGGCTAGTATATAGAGATAAATCCTCTTCATGGCCACAGCCTCAGATGATGTCAGGTATGACGAAACGCGTAAGCCGTGGCCTAACTTACGTGATTGCATTATTCCTTTGGTGAGCTGTCACAGCAGAAGGAGCGCACAGTGGTTAGCAGGAAGGGATCCATACCTTTCTCAAGCAGGCAGAGCCTGCAAACCCCGTACTGTCAGCGCAATACTTTTATTTTTTATTTTATTTTTATGTTACCTTTGTTGCTAATTTTTGTGAATAAAAATCCCATTGTTAAACGTATTACACTATCGGAGGACCTTTTTTCTTGATTTCTTCTGGACAAACACTGGTGGAAAGCAGGATGGCGCCATAGTGGATCCTGGATAAAAGACAAGTGCGACCAGCTGAAGGAGACTTGGAACCAAGGAGAAAGACCCCATTTTACCACAGGCGGGATACCCTTGCAGGGGTGTGGAATCTTTGGTAAGTGCGGGCACAAGAGGGGAGCACAAGTCACCTCCTTTTAGTGGATACGGCATCTGGCACATAAGTCACCTTTTCCATGAATGTTTTTATATCAACGGTTGGAGTATAACATTGGGTCTGGAGTTTCTACAAATTCATCAGTTTTCGTGGAGTTTTACTATTTATTATTTACGGACTTTTGCGGATTACAAATTATTCACTGACTTTTTTACGGACTACAATTTTGCATATTCTTTTACACATTTTTTCTCACATATAGTTAGTTTTTTTACTCACTCATTTCCACTTGGGTAAAACCCCCAGAGGTTTTATCGTACATAATTTTTGAGCATTTGATTTTTGATTCACGAACAATATTGCACACTTGCACTTTATAAACCAATAGACACACACCCATGAATACATTGATATATTGATTAATGAGACAGCGCCATTCCTAAATACAAATTTATTTTTAGCAATACTTACCGTGCTTAGCAGGGAAAGGTTTGGAGGGCAGCAGTCTCAAAGTTTACTATCTTGTCAAGGATAAGGTTTTATATCCTAGCGCAGGAACCCCCCCTTTCAGTCATTTGTTATAGTAACCCGATTTGGGCTACATTATCCTGCAGCTATGGATATTTTTGGCTATATGAGTAACAGAAGTATAAATATTGATGATATTTTCAACCAGGAACAGGTTAATAAAAACCAAGATCTCATTAGTCTTTTTAAACAGCTTAGACACACAATGGAAAAGCAAATTAGATTATGGTGGGATATAACCACGCTAGAAATGTATGTAAGGGAAAGAATGACATCGAGGAGACTAAGGTGGGATTTGAACCCAAATGATGATATCTCTGATACAGCACTTATGGAAGATTGGTACAATCTCTTTAACAAATGTGAGATGGAATTACTGGCAAACATTATCAAAAGAAGACAATTCAAATTAAGGAAGGTAGAGTCACAAATAAATGAATTAAGAGGGCTAATCATGCCATTTGTGAGCCATAAGGACTATAAGGAAAAAGAAAAAGAACTACAGGACATGATTACTAAATATGATGCCAATATCCAGAAGAAAAAGCAAAAGAAGTATAAAAGGGATGTGCTGGATTACACCAACAAAAATGTATACAAGTGGCACGCTGATCTATTAACAACCACGATGGAAGAGAGATCGGACATATCCACCCTGGATGATTCACTGGATGAGACAGGGGAAGGGAGATTTGAAGAAGACCCAAGAACACCCCTCCAGCAAGCCCCATACACACCCAGATCCAACCTGAGACGCCCCACCAGAGAGATGCGAGCACCAGAATTGGATTATGAACGAAGGGGGATTAGAAGATAAGAACCTAGGACCCCCAGGTTTAATATTCCTACACATAGTAGATTCTCACCCCTACAATATAGGGAACCCGTGTATCCAAGGGGATACGACAGAGACAGAAGACCCAGGGAGGAACAATATGACAGAGACAGAAGACCCAGAGAGGAACAATACGACAATTTTTTTCAGGGGAGAATGGGATGGAGACCACCTGGACAATGGAGGAATTATGGTCCCCTTCCATATATACACAACAGATGGCACAGGAATTCGTGGAACCAAACATGGCAGAACAATACACACAGAGGGAGAGATACGTGGCAACAGGAGAGAGGAGGATATGGACCCAACCAGGAACAAGGAAGACCTATGAGGAGAAACAATCAACGGGAGGAGGAAGCAAGAGAAAGAAGCATGGAAAGAAACCCAGAAAGAGAGGATCGCGAGGAGGTAGGAAGAAAACGAAGAAGACAACACTAGGAGAAGGAATTTTTAATTTAAGTAATGCTACCTTTACAGATGATGAGCTGAAGGTTTTAGATTTAGGTCTAAAATACGCCCCAGAGAGAAATATAAACAAATTTGAAATATACATAGATCTGCAAAGATTTATCAGAAAATTAAATTTGAAGAAGCATTTTATTATGAATAAGATACCAGAGAACCAAGAGAAATCAGTTTATAAACAAACCACTTTGAGGAACAATTCCACATTTAACCCTAAGGTACCCGGGAGTGAATGTATAGGGGCTTTTAAAAAAATGGTAGAAAAAGATTTCAGATTGTTGGGGAAGGATAAACCCAAGAAGGGAAACATATGGAATACAATCAGAAAACTCGGAGAGAAAAAAGATGTGGTGATAAGACCTGCAGATAAAGGAGGCGGAATAGTAATATTAAATAAAAAAGATTACGAGAAGGAAATGGCTAATCTATTAAGCATGGAGGGAACGTACAGGAAACTGAAGAAAAACCCGAAGAAAGAACTGGAGAAAAAACTCAAAACATATATCAAAAAAGGAAAAACACTGGGGATATTGAATAAAAAGGAGGCAAGATTTCTTGTTCCAGAGTCCACAAAAACTCCGGTTATCTATTATCTTCCAAAAATTCATAAAAACACCACCACACCGCCAGGAAGACCTATAATTAGTGGCATTCAATCGATATTCGCGAGACTAGGGGAGTATCTGGACCAATATCTGAAACCCTTAGTAAAGGAAGGGCGATCACACTTGAAGGATAGCACACAACTGATTTTAGAGTTAGAACAATTGGAAAAAACAGAGAACTGCATTTTGGCAACCATAGACGTCAATTCCCTCTACACCAATATTATACAGAAAGATGGCCTGAAAGGAGTTGAGAAGGCTCTTCATGAGAGATCAGATCTAAAGCAGGAACAAATTGAATATATATTGGAGGGTCTACAATTGGCAATGAGTAATAACTACTTTTGGTATAATCGAGATTACTACATACAAGAAAAAGGAGTTACGATGGGCGCCAGGTATGCTCTGAGTGTAGCGAACTTATTTATGGACATGTGGGAGGAGAAATATATCTATAATGAAAGAAGACCTGAGCTAAAAATGTACCGAAGGTATATTGATGATATCATTATCATATGGGAAGGCACTAATGACACCTTACAACAGTTCCTGGATCAGATGAACAACAATATATATGGAATTAAATTTACTGGAGAGCTAAATACTGAAGGGTTAAACTACCTTGATCTGTATATTTTCAAAACTGGAGACAAACTAGCAACCAAAACATATTTTAAGACAACCGATCGTAATGGATACATCCCTACCTCCAGTTGCCACCATCCCAGATGGAAACAGAATATTCCGAAAGGACAGCTACTAAGGATGAGGAGGAATTGCTACAATGAAGAAGATTTTGAACTACAAGCAGAGACTCTGATCAAGAGATTCGAGCAAAAAGGGTATAAAAGGAATTAACTAATTAAAACTAAGGAGAATATTAGAAGAATACCGAGAAAGGAAATCTTAAGGAAGAAAAAAAAGGAAGATAAGAAGAAGAAAGATGGAATCAATTTTATTACAGGATACAGTAAACAATACAAAAAAATTGAGAGGATCATTGAGAAATACTGGTCTATTCTGAAAATGGATAGAACCTTGGGGAAAGTCATCCCTAATAAACCATCCTTCATATATAGAAGAGATCGCAATCTCAGAGACTGCCTAGTCCATAATGTTATTAATCCCCCTGGGGGGATACAATTAATATCTGGTCTAAAAGGTTTTTTTCGCTGTTCCAAATGCCTTCCATGTAGAACTACAAAAAAGCAACCTAGGAAGAAGGAAAGTTTCAGGTCTAGTACTAACAACAAGGAATATAAGATAAGGGAAGTGATTACCTGTAATAGCACCCACGTAACATACGTTCTGGAATGTCCCTGCCGCCTCCAATATGTAGGCAGGACAACAAGACCTTTACATAAACGAATCGCTGAACATGTAAGAAACAAAGAAGGGCTTCCTGAAACATAACCTCTCCAGACATTTTGATGAGATGCACCAAAGAGACCCCAGTAAACTCATTTTTTATGGTATAGAAAAAATAAAAGAAAATTGGAGGGGAAATAATAAGAAAATAGAAGTCTCTCAGAACGAGACACGTTGGATTTATCTTTTGGATTGTCTTAGACCTAAAGGACTCAATGTGGACATTGATTTAAACTGTTTTATTTCCAATTTTTAATTATTTATGACATATATTAGGTGATTTATAGTTGAGCCTTTTTATCCACATCATTTGAGAAGCTGAGATTTTAATCCTTTTAGCCAGATTTCATTACATATTCAAAATACAACTTTTACATAGAAACAACTTACGAGCCTTCTCGTCCACATCCTCAGAAATTAAAATGAGATTTTCCTGCAGTAAGAAAGTTTTGTATACCTAGGTAATATATGTTAATATGTTGTCTTGATTCTTCACATCTTTCATATGAAACCACTATAATTCACATGCCCTCTCGTCCCTGACTAATTAATTTTTAATTGCAACTTTTAATCTTTTATAAATGAACCTTCTCGCCTACTTCCTCCACATATGGATACATGACCTATCTTTACATCAATTTCCCTTAATTTTATACCCGGTACAAGACTACCCGAGTTTAAGAATGAACTAGCCTTCTCATCCACATCAGTGTTGAATATAAATGTTTTCCGTTATAGGACCACCAAAGTTTAATACATTATATACATATATTGAATATAAGCTTCACATCATTATTCCTTATCCTTACGTCGATATAGGATTACCCAAATTTAAGGAATGAATCAGCCTTCTCATCCACATCAATTCTGTATGTAAGGGTTTGGATTGAGGTATCCAAATAGTTGTAGGAAAACATTCCTCTAAGTATATTAAAAAAAATTTTACCTCGTCTTACATTTTTTATATATAATTT
The DNA here is from genome assembly GCA_018402905.1 of Glandirana rugosa. Taxonomy (NCBI): domain Eukaryota; kingdom Metazoa; phylum Chordata; class Amphibia; order Anura; family Ranidae; genus Glandirana; species Glandirana rugosa. The sequence goes on from BLSH010530744.1 coordinate 381,262, forward strand.
TTTGTATATATATTTTTTTTATGAACACCCAGAACCTTCTCATCCGCATCCTCTTTCTGACTATAAAAGTTCGCCATATACATATATATATAATTTTACACATTTTTTTATATATTTTTATATATGGTTTCATCTCGTGATTTAAATATATTTAATTTTTAACAGGGGTTTTTTATATACGCAAATCATTTTTTATATACGCAAATATCGTTTTTATATGCACAAATATTGCCTCCTTTAAACTGATTATTTTAGTGATGGTAATTTTGAATCTGGTTTAAACAGTTTTATATTTTTATGATTGAATTATAGTGCTTTATTCAATTTTAATATGCGGTTCTTTTACTAAACGTGTATTGTATAGCAACCTTCTCGTCCACATCATGTCCCAATTGTATACCATGAATGACGAGAAATTAACGGGATGCTTCGAGAAATAGATATAAACATAATGTGCGGCATGTTGTAATGGGGAAGGTATATTCCCTTCCTGGAACCTAATAACATCGAAAATACATCTGTTGAAGTAGAACAACAAAATTATGGTTTAAAATTCAGTTTGTAACTTTCCCCTTATTGTTACCGTCCGCCCAGTTGAACATTTCGAATTACTTGATTGGGTCTTGAGTATTGTCCCGCCATAGTGGATCCTGAATAAAAGACAAGTGCGACCAGCTGAAGGAGACTTGGAACCAAGGAGAAAGACCCCATTTTACCACAGGCATGATACCCCTGCAGGGGTGTGGAATCTTTGGTAAGTGCGGGCACAAGAGGGGAGCACAAGTCACCTCCTTTTAGTGGATACGGCATCTGGCACATAAGTCACCTTTTCCATGAATGTTTTTATATCAACGGTTGGAGTATAACATTGGGTCTGGAGTTTCTACAAATTCATCAGTTTTCGTGGAGTTTTATTATTTATTATTTACGGACTTTTACGGATTACGAATTATTCACTGACTTTTTTACGGACTACAATTTTACGGACTACACTTTTGCATATTCTTTTACACATTTTTTCTCACATATAGTTAGTTTTTTTACTCACTCATTTCCACTTGGGTAAACCCCCCAGAGGTTTTATGGTACATATTTTTTGAGCATTTGATTTTTGATTCACGAACAATATTGCACACTTGCACTTTATAAACCAATAGACACACACCCATGAATACATTGATATATTGAATAATGAGACAGCGCCATTCCTAAATACAAATTTATTTTTAGCAACATTGATTTTTATGGATAAATACCTTGGCGGGGCCTGTAGCTTACGCATGTGTTTGCAAATGTGTGCAGACCCCTGTTTTTAACTCATTTTGTTAGACAAGTCAGTTCAATTGGTTGCTGGCTGATTGGTAAGTTTGAGCTTAGAAATCTCTGTGTATTTGTTTAACCACTTCAATACCAGGCACTTTGCCCCCTTCACGCCCAGACCATTTTTAGCTTTCAGCGCTGTTGCAATTTGAAAGACAATTACGTGGTCATGCGATGCTGCACTCAAAAAAAAATAGTAATTTTTCCCCCACAAATAGAGCTTTCTTTTGGTGTTATTTGATCACCACTGGGGTTTATATTTTTTGCGCTACAAATAAAAAATGTTTTCTGTTACAACATTTTGTAAAAAAGGTAAGCTTTCTCTTTCACTGATGGGCACTGATGAGGCTGCACTGATGGGCACTGATGAGGCAGTACTAATTGTCACTGATGAGGTGGCACTGATGGGCACTGATTATAAGACACTTATATGCATCACTGATGGGCACTGATAGGCGGCACTGATAAGCAACACTGACGGGCACTGATAGGTGGCACTGATATGCAGCACTGATGGGCACTGATAGGCAGCACGATGGGCACTGATAGGTGGCACTTATGAGCACTGATAGGTGACACTGGGCACTGATAGGCAGTATTTGCTGCCTATACTGCCCAGTCATTTTCTCTCCTATATGTTGTTGTCTTTGACACTAAGCCTACACAAATGTTTATCCCTCACTTTAATACACTGGGCTCCATATGTGGTGAGCTCAGCAGATTCTGGACATGGAAAATGATGTGTTAAGTGCTGTACATAGCAGTCAGTTATCTCATGTGTGCAATCTTAATGCTCTACACATTAAGATACATAATTGAAGAACCCTAATGTTAAGATCTGGGATAGAACTCATCAATATCATCATCAGCAATAACATTAATGAGAGACCTAATATTATTATTGACGAGAATGCCATTAGTGTCAACTATATTATTTGTAAAAAGTGTGATGTAATATACACTCACCGGCCACTTTATTAGGTACACTTATTCAATTGCTTGGTTGCACAAATTGCTAATCAGCCAATCACATGGCAGCAACTCAATGCATTTAGGCATTTAGACGTGGTGAAGACGACTTCCTGAAGTTCAAACCAAGCATCAGAATGGGGAAGAAAGTGGATTTAAGTGACATTGAACATGGTATGGTTGTTGGTGCCAGATGTCTGAGTATTTCAAAAATTGTTGATCTACTAATGTCAGCTAAGAACTGGAAACTGAGGCTACAATTTGCACAGGCACATCAAAATTGGACAATAGAAGATTGGAAATACATTGCCTGGTCTGATGAGTCTCAATTTCAGCTGCAACATTCAGATGGCAGGGTCAGAATTTGGCATAAACAACACGAAAGCATGGATCCATCCTGCCTTGTAACAACGGTTCAGGCTGGTGGTGGTGGTGTAATGGTGTGGGGGATATTTTCTTGGCACACTTTGGGCCCCTTCGTACCAACTGAGCATTTTTTAAAAGCCCCGGCCTACCTGAGTATTGTTGCTGACCATGTCCATCCCTTTATGACTACAGTGTCCCCATCTTCTGATGGCTCCTTCCAGCAGGATAATGCACCATGTCACAAAGCTCAAATCATCTCACCACTGGTTTCTTGAACATGGCAATGAGGTCACTGTACTCCAATGGCATCCACAGTCACCAGATCTCAATCCAATAGAGCACCTTTGGGATGTGGTGGAACGGGAGATTTGCAACATGGATGTACAGACGACAAATCTGCAGCAACTGCATGATGCTATTGTGTCACTATGGACCAAAATCTCTGAGGAATGTTTCCAACACTGAAGGCAAAAGAGGATCCAACCCGGTAATAGCAAGGTGTACCTATTAAAGTGGCCGGTGAGTGTATCCTGTCCAAGTAAACCCAGACGTCATTTTAAATTGAAATGTCCCGCAGAGTAATGGAGCAACAGGGAGGCACATGGATGGGGCTTATAGACAGCAGATTTGAAAGGGGGGGGGGTATTTAAGTAAAAATGTTGCTTTGCCATGTAGGGAAAAACACGTGTCCACTTTAAGGTTACATGCACATGGATGTACTTAGCCATAAACTATGCCCAGTATACAAAACACGTGCTGCAGCTGGGGAGCTGTAGATTGGGTGTACTGCCAGCCATAGAAGTGAATGGCCCCCCTACTTGTGTAAACATTGATGCTTCTCTGCACCTGTAAGCAGGTGCAGTTAGTTAGTCTACCACTAGGTGGCTTTGTTCCAGAATAGTGTCTGGTTACAGGAAATAGTGTCATCAGGTGCTAGGTCCCTTTTAGTTAGAGCCCTCCTGTAGTAATGTAATGGGTGAATCAGTACCCACATATAAACCAGGCTGGGATAAGCCCTATTAAAGTTGGGGCATAGAAGCAAGAGACCCCACCATCAGGCAGATTTAGTCAGCTAGAGGAGGCCCTGGTCAGGACTGGAGGACATGGAGAGGTAGACCTGAACCCAGAAAAGCCAGCTGTAGACATCCTGAAGATTATGCTGGAGGAGGCTAGAGCAGGTTGTGAAAGGCCTTTAGGCTATGTCTATGTGATGTGACTGTAATGCCATCTAAAAATAACATCAGTAAAGTGCAGTAATCCTAACTTTCTGTGTGGACACTTCTTCCTTGAGATATAAAGGTTAATGGCTGGGAACTTTGTGAGAAGGCCTCTGACATAGAGATGGGCACAAGATGGCAGCAGTGGAGGCTCGTCCATAAGGGCTGTGGGGCTCCGCCCCACCAAAAAAATAAGTAAGAAATAAAAATAAAAATGAACTATAATTATTAACCAACAGCCAGCACAGCTAGATAGAAACTAGAAAGAAAAAAACCTTTGGAATCTCTCTCTAGCTGTGCTTCTGTTGCTAAT
>BLSH010530744.1:385456-395959 GCA_018402905.1 Glandirana rugosa
CATTGGAATTTCACCTGTGCACAAAAAGGGATGTACCGTTTCGTTGTAAAAATGAATTTATGGGGGGGGGGGGGGAAGTTTAGACGACAGATATTCGGGGTAGGTACACGGAGGGACAACGAGGTAATGAGACGCCCTGTAAAGTTAAATTTTACTGCAGACCCAAATGAACCTGTCCTATGTGAGTGGCCGGTGAAATTATCCATGTGGAACGATAATGGCCCAACCTAGGAGAAAACGGAAGTCACAACCTTTGTAAGGAGTCTCTAAAACCAGGTATCACTGTGTTATCGTAGTACGTCAACGACGTCTAAACAGCAGACATGTAGGTACAGGGGGGGGGGTATTTAAGTAAAAATGTTGCTTTGCCATGTAGGGAAAAACACGTGTCCACTTTAAGGTTACACGCACATGGATGTACTTAGCCATAAACTATGCCCAGTATACAAAACACGTGCTGCAGCTGGGGAGCTGTAGATTGGGTGTACTGCCAGCCATAGAAGTGTATGGCCCCCCTACTTGTGTAAACATTGATGCTTCTCTGCACCTGTAAGCAGGTGCAGTTGGTTAGTCTACCACTAGGTGGCTTTGTTCCAGAATAGTGTCTGGTTACAGGAAATAGTGTCATCAGGTGCTAGGTCCCTTTTAGTTAGAGCCCTCCTGTAGTAATGTAATGGGTGAATCAGTACCCACATATAAACCAGGCTGGGATAAGCCCTATTAAAGTTGGGGCATAGAAGCAAGAGACCCCACCATCAGGCAGATTTAGTCAGCTAGAGGGGGCCCTGGTCAGGACTGGAGGACATGGAGAGGTAGACCTGAACCCAGAAAAGCCAGCTGTAGACATCCTGAAGATTATGCTGGAGGAGGCTAGAGCAGGTTGTGAAAGGCCTTTAGGCTATGTCTATGTGATGTGACTGTAATGTCATCTAAAAATAACATCAGTAAAGTGCAGTAATCCTACTTCTTCCTTGAGATATAAAGGTTAATTGCTGGGAACTTTGTGAGAAGGCCTCTGACATAGAGATGGGCACAAGATGGCAGAGGGTTAAAACCTCAACTAAGTGGCATAATGTTCTGATAGAAGAAGAAGAAGCAGTAGCTTTTTCTGAGACAGGACCACATGTGCTCTTGGTGCCATTACTGTCCATTTACAACCCCCTTGAATGCAAATGCTTGTGCAATTTGTTTGAACACAAAAGTGTTGCAGAGCCGCATCAGTGTTTACACAAGTACAGGGGCAAGGCATATAGCCCTTCTATGGCTGGCTTTATGCCCCATCTCCCAGCCACAAGACATGCACTGTTTTTTTAGGCTAGGCATATTTTATACATAACTATGTTGGGGTGCGTGAGGCCTAAAGCTGAACTCCATGCAGATAAATGTATGTTATATCTTTTCATGTGACAACACTGAAGAAATTACACTTTGCTGCAATGTAAAGTAGTGAATGTACAGCTTGTATAACAGTGTAAATGTGCTGCCCCCTCAAAATAACTCAACACATAGCCATTAATGTCTAAACCGCTGGCAACAAAAATGAGTTGCCAGTGGCAGCTCAACGGGGATCACCTTCCCTGGAAAAAGGTAGTCCAATCGGCAGGTTTTCTGACTTTTGGCCAGGTTTATTTACGATCGCATGAAAAAATCAAATAAACAAAACAGAAAATATATCCTTGCCATCCAGGCACTAACTAAACATATCCAGTTTTCCTAACTCAGAGGTGAAGGGCTTCTCCCAGTCACCCACAAAACAAAGATAATGCAAACCTTTTGTTTCAGTTACAAAGCAAAGTTCAGTTCAGCAGCTCTCTCAGGCTTTGGCTTTCTGAGTCCAGGTCAAGAGCCATCCTCTGATCCAGACCTGTTTCCTTTATACCACCTGTTGGTAGGCACAAGTGGATCACAAAGTCTGGTCTGGAACTAACCCTTCCAAGGTGGCTGGTAAAACCCGGACTGGATTCCCCCTTTGTTTCCTGTACGTAAACACATGCGAGGTAAAACATAACGTCCATCGATTGCCTCGCCTTTCATAATGCCACAATATATATATATATATAAATATTAATGTACTTCTAAATGTAATCAGTGTAAATACTTGTCTTGGTGCTAGCCCCTTGTAATCCCACACAGGCAATGAGAGGGAGGGGAAGTACGTGTGCTGTCCATACATGTGCTGATATGAAAAGTGTTGAAAGGAGGAGAGAGCAGAGTAATGAGTCATCAGTTTGCTGCTTCTCTATCACTGTCCAATTACAGTCTGAGAGCATGGAGGTGACTTAGCTGTATTCCATAACTGCAGTACAGGAAATTAAGGCCACCAGCCTGTTTCAGCTGTCTGGCATGGCTATGAACATCTCAGGACTGAATGGACATAAATACTAATTTTTTAGCATGTAAAACAAATACCCTCTTTTCAAGGAAAAACAGCAGTTTTTTGACTCTGGAGCTGTTATCCTGGTTCTGACCTGGATCACATAAATTATACTACCCAAGTAGAATCCTGTCAGGAAAACCGCACTCGAGCCCATGCTCAAACGAATGCGCATGCACGCAGAATGAGTGCGTGCTCATGGACATGAGCTTCATTGTTTGCTGGACTTTGGGCACACATAGAGGGCGCATTCCCCTATCCATGAATGAAAGCTATTCAAAACATGATGGTGCAAATGAATAGTACTAATATGACGCATGGTTGTACAGTCAAAGGCTCAACGCGTTTCGTGGCCATGCTGCCACTCATTCAAAGTCGCATATCCCCTTTTTGTTTTTCCTATTGACTAGGGATGAAGGCTCCTCTGACCCACGTGTCAGAAACCTCATATTAAGTCCCTCATAAACCCCCATTCTATATGAATTCAGGGATGGAGGCATGCTATTTTGGTTAGCAACCTCTGACACACAACCTATGTATCAGAATGTTTCCCCTTCCGCAGTCTGTGGGTTCAGACACTGGAAAGGGCACTGTACCTGTGCACTGTACCCATGGGTGCGTCTGGGACCCATTGTCCATTTGTAAACTTTTTTAGACACTTTATTGACATCTGGCTTCTGATGAGTGGCAGCATGACCACGAAACGCGTTGAGCCTTTGACTCTACAACCATGCGTCACATTAGTACTATTCATTTGCACCATCATGTTTTGAATAGCTTTCATGCATTTTATCATGACTATCCCATGAGTATGCTGCCAGTTACCATGAATAATTTATCGTTTTACAGTTACTATGTAACATTGTGTTTCCTTGTGCATGTATGTATGTATGTATATATATATATATATGAAATATGCCCTATTTTTATTCCTATTTGTATGTACTGCTGATGTGTGTGGTCACTTGACCTATGTTGATTGACAGATGTAATAAAATACTATATAGACCAGGGGCGGCGAACACGCGGCTCTCGAGCCGCATGCGGCTCCCGGCCATAATGAATGCGGCTCTTTGCCTCTTATTATATTTTGTATATACTGTGGCTCTTTGCCAAGTTTCATGTTTCTCTCAGGGCGATCTCAGGCAGCTTGCATTGACTTCTATGATAGAAGTCTCCTCGCAAGCCGCCTTGAGATCGCCTCGAGCGCCGCTTCGCGCCGCATCGCGCCGCATCGCGCCGATTCGCGACGCTTCGTCACTGCGTGGTGTGGCTCTCTGACTCTCACAGTTTAAAATTTTGGCTCTTTGTGTCTAACTTGTTTGCCACCCCTGGTATAGACTATCATGTCTCTTGCTTTCCATATAGCATGCCTCATACAAAGTTCCGTACCCCATTTTTGTTTTTCCTATTGACTAGGAATGGAGGCCCCTCTGACCCACGTGTCAGAAACCTCATATAAAGTCCAACATAAACCCCCATTCTATATGAATTCAGGGATGGAGGCATGCTATTTTGGTTGGCAACCTCTGACACTACCTATGTATCAGAATGTTTCCTTTTCTGCAGTCTGTGGGTTCAGACACTGGAAAGGGCACTGTACCAGTGACATATTTTATTTAATCTATGCACATACAGGTCAACATGCATTCCTCCATGACAGACACATTGTCTGGTATGTTGGTTTTGTGAGATGTTGGTGTGTCTGGGATCTCTCCTTGCACGGGAGCTGAGAGACGCACCGTGGGCCCTCCCCTTCCCTCCTTGGCTGACAGCTGGGGGTTCGGGCAGGCCTCCTGCTGCGCCTCAACACCATGCCCGTCAGGGCGGGACGCATGGCATCAGCTTTGCTGATGTCAGGGCGCCAGCTCCTCCTGTACCATTTTTGGCGTTTCTATGAGGGAGTTATCATGGTGCCTATTGCCTAACGATACTCACTTAGGCGATGAAGCCTTCCCTCACACCAGTCGCCAGTGTGATGTTGGCGGTCCTTGTTGGTCTCAGCAGGGGATATATACTCCTCTTTCAGGCTTAGTCCTGCTTGGTCCATGGTCTGGGCTATTGTGCTCAATGGAACACTTTTCTTTTCACATGGATACTTCAGGTATGGTCACACTAGTCTCTTTTTGCTTATTCACACCTTTCCTGGATTTACTTTCCCTCACATCACACGGCTCCCGTACTGGATAGTGTTCCTCCATTACTTTATGGCTTAGCTTGACCCATTGTCCATTTGTATACTTTTTTAGACACTCTATTGACATCTGGCTCCTGATGAGTGGCAGCATGGCCACGAAACGCGTTGAGCCTTTGACTCTGCAACCATGCGTCATATTAGTACTATTCATTTGCACCATCATGTTTTGAATAGCTTTCATGCATTTTATCATGACTATCCCATGGGTATGCTGCCAGTTACCATGAATAATTTATAATTTTACAGTTACTATGTAACATTGTGTTTCCTCGTGCATGTATGTATGTATGTATATATATATATGAAATATGCCCTATTTTTATTCCTATTTGTATGTACTGCTGATGTGTGTGGTCACTTGACCTCTGTTGACTGATAGATGTAATAAAATACTATAAAGACTATCATGTCTCTTGCTTTCCATATAGCATGCCTCATACAAGTTCCGTACCCCATTTTTGTTTTTCCTATTGACTAGGGATGGGGGCCTCTCTGACTAACGTGTCAGAAACCTCATATTAAGTCCCACATAAACCCCCATTCTATATGAATTCAGGGATGGAGGCATGCTATTTTGGTTAGCAACCTCTGACACACTACCTATGTGTCAGAATGTTTCCTCTTCTGCAGTCTGTGGATTCAGACACTGGAAAGGGCACTGTACCAGTGACATATTTTATTTCATCTATGCACATACAGGTCAACATGCATTCCTCCATGACAGACACATTGTCTGATATGTTGGTTTTGTGAGCTGTTGGTGTGTCTGGGATCTTTCCTTGCACGGAAGCTGAGAGGCGCACTGTGGGCCCTCCCCTTCCCTCCTTGCCTGACAGCTGGGGGTTTGGGCAGCCTTCTGCTGCGCCTCAACGACACGCCCACAGGGCGGGATGCATGGCGTCAGCTTTGCTGATGTCAGGGCACCAGCTCCTCGTGTACCATTCTTGGCACTGGAACTGGGGTGCAGACAAATGGCAGCAGGAGCTCTAGACTGATGAGTCAACATTTGACAGTTTGTTTGCAAAGGGCTGGAGAGCGGTACAATAATGAGTGTTTGCAGACAACAGTTGCTGGGATTTGGTCAGGATCAATGGTGTCATCAATGCTGAGAAATACAGGCAGATACTTATCCATCATACCATACCATCAGGGAGGTGTGTGATTGGTCCCAAATTTATTCTGCAGCAGGACAACGACCCCAAACATACAGCCAATGTCATGAAATATCTTCAGCATAAAGAAGAACAAGGAGACCTGGAAGTGATGGTTTGGCCCCCACAAAGCCATGATCTCAGCATCATTTCTCAGGGATTACACAAAGAGACAGAAGGATTTGAGGCAGCCTACATCCACACAGAAGTGGTGGTGTTCTGTGGTTAATATCTCCAAGATGTTTGAAGCAACCTACCTGCCGAGTTTCTTCAAAAACTGTGTATGAGCAAGTGTACCTGGAAGAATTTAAAGCGGAATTCCACCCAAAAGTGGAACTTCCGCTTTAAGGGGAGGTGACCCCCTGAGATGCCATAATTGGCATGTAATTTTTTTGGGGGGGACTTTGGACCCTGTTTTCACAGGGTCCCAGGTCCACTTCCTCCCCTGGTGCCGAGGAGCCAGAAGGAAGTTCACCTTCCCTCCCACCCACCCTGCGATTTTCTGGGACACGTCACAGGTCCCAGAAGATGCGCCAAGCCATTCACAAGCCGCAGCGCGACTCGTGCATGCGCAGTGAGCGCCCCTGGCTTTGAAGTCAAAGCTGGGTGCCCACACCGAGGGGAGGGGGAGACGAGCGAGCCATCGGGTGGCCGCATCGCTGGAGTGAGGGACAGGTGAGTGGCCGATTGTTAAAAGTCAGCGGCTACACTTTTGGTAGCTGCTGACTTTTAACAGGGTGGAACTCCGCTTTAAGCTGTTTTGCAGGGTTGTCATGCTAAATATTTTTACTAATTTTTTTAGTTGATAAAAATCAACTAATAACACTTCTATTTCTGAAAGCTTTCTTAATTTACAACATTTTTCCACACCTGGCTACAAGTTGTGCACAGTACTGTATATGATTGAAAGCTAGAGCAGCTGGATGATGCACAGAGCAGTACTTCTGTTAGGGAAGTAAGCACCCAGGGACAAATGCCATGAACGCAAGCAGTGTGTGTCCTGAGGATTCATCCCTGGGAGCATACAGTCCGTTGCCGTGACTGGATGGAAAGGCCGGCTCGTACGGTGACTAACGCGAGGCTTGGAACGCAGCTTGAGCGGAGTCCTGGGGTGATGGCGTCATAGGAGTGCGACGCGTTTCGTAGGCCAGCAGGTCAGGTGGTGTACGTCCTGCGCCACTTCGTCAGGCAAATCAAAGAGATCAGTCCACTGATAAAAACATTGCATACCAGTTACTGTAGGGTTACCAACAATGGAGATGTCCTTATCAGCAGTCTTCACAGCAGAGTCCTCCACACACCTGCTGATAAGGACATCTCCATTGTTGGTAACCCTACAGTAACTGGTATGCAATGTTTTTATCAGTGGACTGATCTCTTTGATTTGCCTGACGAAGTGGCGCAGGACGTACACCACCTGACCTGCTGGCCTACGAAACGCGTTGCACTCCTATGACGCCATCACCCCAGGACTCCGCTGGAGCTGCGTTCCAAGCCTCGCGTTAGTCACCGTACGAGCCGGCCTTTCCATCCAGTAACGGCAACGGACGGAGGACTTATTTCCGGCTCATAACATCTTGGAGATCCTGAGAGTGACAGTGACTTTCTCCCTATGTGATCAGTCGATTATGCCCATTGTTTCTATACCCATGTGAGTGTTTATATCTGGTTTTCCATTAAATGAACGAAGCTTATTGCACTTAGAGGCACCTTCCTTTGTGTTTTTTCTTGGGCATTCTGCATACATCTAAACCCCAGAGCCTCAGGTACCAGGGCTAAACGCCCAACGTGCATGAGGCCTTACTGGCACTTGTTGAGTAAGCAGAAATTGGCCAGAAATTGTAATGGAGATAAAGCTGTGATTTCATCACTCTAGTTTATCTGCTCTTGCACTTATCTCTATAATAAAATCTTCCTGGCAGACGTGATCAGTTTTTAAGTTGATTACAGAAAACAGAGGATGTCATTTAGATTCTGGGAAGAAGAAGATGCTCTGGGAAAACGTTTTTCATTCTCGTCAATCATTGATCAATTATACGCTTACCTGTTGTTAGGCTCCTCAACAGGTGCAATGGTGATTGTTGTGGGTTTTTGAAGATGCTTGTAATGACAAAAGTGATATAAGCAAGAAACTTTTGGAGTGTGGAGTCTCTTTGGGAATATATATCAGGATGGTTAGGCCTAACCTTTATTTACATTGCAAAATACAAGATGTTATTACATAATTGACAATGCTATGGTACACTGGTGCATTATGATTGTTACAAAAACATTACGAAGATAGTGATTTTGTATGTGTTTATTTTTATACTGTTCATTATAAACAGGGCTAAAACATTCATTTTAAAGCACTTTTTTTTGTTAGGGGAATAGAAAAAAAGCTTTTTCAGGCAGAAGGTGGAGAGCTCAACTCTAATTCTTGTATACCTATCCGTTCTTAGCAGCTCTATTAGAAAAATATTTTTTTTTTACTGGCTATACAATTTATATTTTTCAAATCTATTGAGGGACACAAGATTCTGAGACAATTGGGTTATACCGCCTCCTTCATGAAGAATTGAACACTGGCAAACCAAATTTAGCAACTATCTTGTTATATCCCCTTGCAAGAGCAAAATGCAGAGAGCAAAATCATAAACACAGAGAGTTGGGATCTGCGTCCCTCAATGAACTTCAAGAAATAGATTTTACAGTGAGTACAAAAATGTGATTTTCTTTCTTAAGCCCCGTACACACGGTTCGACGATCGCACGTACGATCGTGTCAAATCGTATGTTGGCTGTTGTATGTAGCATACTGACTGCACTACACGATCGTACGACCACAGAAAGATCATTCAGTTGCATGCAATTAGCATCTGGCCGTTCCTGACTTCGGAGCATGCGTGTTTTGCACAATACAACTTTGTTGTACCAACTGCTCTGTACACACGTTACAACGGTCGTATGAGAGCTTGTTGGTACGACCAAGTTTTCTAGTCTGCTCATACAACTCCCTTGTACGACCGTCGTATGTTCGACTGCGCATACGAACGATCGATAACACATACAACGGTCGTTAGTACGACCTGTTGTATGCGATCGTCGTCCCGTGTGTACGGGACTTTAGTTATTGTGGGACATAGGATTCAGAGACAATTGGGTCATTCAAAAACAACGCAACTAAGGGGTGGGTAACAGCAACAAAACACTAACAATAGACAATAACCAAACTGGGGGCTGACTGTAACTAGGGTTGCCACATCATCCCTTTAATCCAGGACACATATGAATTACCCAGGTTCTGTGGCTGATTAAGGTGGTAATTAAAATCACTTGGTGCCCCATCTGCATTAAATTAGCCGCAGAACCTGTGCAATTCATATGTGTCCTGGATTAAAGGGATGATGTGGCAACCCTAACTGTAAGGCTGGGTTCACACTAGTCCGATTCTCAGACCGACATGAAGAGCACAAGTCGCATTACGTCACAAAAACAATGATTCCCTATGAGAGCCGTCTTAACTGCTCCGACTTGTGTTTTTCAAAGTCGGACCGACTTTGAAAAAGGTTCCTGTACTACTTTTGTCAGACTTTGATCCTACTTCAGCCCATTGAAAGGCATTGAAGTCGGATCAAAGTCTTCACTGATCCGACTTTGGCATGCGACTTGTGCTCTGGGGATCATGAAGGGGAACTCCACACCATATATTTTTTTAAAAAACTGGCATGGGGTCCCCCTCCAGGAGCATACCAGGCCCTTTGGTCTGGTACGGATTTTAAGGGGAACCCCATGCCGAAAAAACGGCGTGGGGTCCCCCCCATTATCCATACCAGACCCTTATCCGGAAGCCCCACCCCCATATGATGTCACTTCCTGGGGCGGAGCTGTGACATCATACGGGGAGGGGCCTCCGGGTGATGTCATCTGGTGGCCACGCCCCATGCCAATATAAGGCACAGCACACAGCGGAGAGGGCATTCGTGAAGGAGATCGCGTCGTGTCAACAAGGAAGAAGAAGAAGGAGAAGAAGAGAGGAAGGACAGAGGGAAGGGGACAGCGGAGAAGACCGGCAAAAGAGCAGAAGACGCCGCAGAGAAGGAGAAGAAAGAAGACCCCTCAGAAGATGGAAGACCCCGCAAAAGAGCCGAAAAAGAAGAGCCAGAGAGGGGAGAAGACCACCGGAGCAGATTTAATAAAATATTTTAAAAAGCTGTGTGGTTTTTTTTTGTACATATTTCTTTCCAGGTAAATGGGTAGGGGTACTATGTACCCCATACTCATTTACATAGGGTGGGGGGCCGGCATCTGGGGGCCCCCTTGTTAAAGGGGCTTCCAGATTCCGATAAGTCCCCGCCCGCAGACCCCGACAACCAACAGCCAGGGTTGTCGGGAAGAGGCCGTTGTCCTCATCAACATGGGGACAAGGTGCTTTGGGGTGGGGGGCGCAGAGCCCCCTCTGCCCCAAAGCACCCATACTCCCCATGTTGAGGGCACGCGGCCTGGTATGGTCCAGGAGGGGGGGCGCTCGCTCGTCCCCACCCCCTTTCCTGGCCTTCCGGGCTGCGTGCTTGGATAAGGTTCTGGTATGGATTTTGGGGGGGGACCCCCACGCTGGTTTTTCAGCATGGGGGTTCCCTTAAAACCCACACCAGACCAAAGGGCCTGGTATGCTCCTGGAGGGGGACTCCATGCCATTTTTTTTTAATTTGGCGTGGAGTTCCCCTTCAAGATCCCCAGAGCACAAGGTGCCTGGCATTGTCGGGATCAAAGTCGGATCCCTGTTCACAGACAAACGGTCCG
>BLSH010530744.1:395969-406351 GCA_018402905.1 Glandirana rugosa
GACAGAGGGAAGGGGACAGCGGAGAAGACCGGCAAAAGAGCAGAAGACGCCGCAGAGAAGGAGAAGAAAGAAGACCCCTCAGAAGATGGAAGACCCCGCAAAAGAGCCGAAAAAGAAGAGCCAGAGAGGGGAGAAGACCACCGGAGCAGATTTAATAAAATATTTTAAAAAGCTGTGTGGTTTTTTTTTGTACATATTTCTTTCCAGGTAAATGGGTAGGGGTACTATGTACCCCATACTCATTTACATAGGGTGGGGGGCCGGCATCTGGGGGCCCCCTTGTTAAAGGGGCTTCCAGATTCCGATAAGTCCCCGCCCGCAGACCCCGACAACCAACAGCCAGGGTTGTCGGGAAGAGGCCGTTGTCCTCATCAACATGGGGACAAGGTGCTTTGGGGTGGGGGGCGCAGAGCCCCCTCTGCCCCAAAGCACCCATACTCCCCATGTTGAGGGCACGCGGCCTGGTATGGTCCAGGAGGGGGGGCGCTCGCTCGTCCCCACCCCCTTTCCTGGCCTTCCGGGCTGCGTGCTTGGATAAGGTTCTGGTATGGATTTTGGGGGGGGACCCCCACGCTGGTTTTTCAGCATGGGGGTTCCCTTAAAACCCACACCAGACCAAAGGGCCTGGTATGCTCCTGGAGGGGGACTCCATGCCATTTTTTTTTAATTTGGCGTGGAGTTCCCCTTCAAGATCCCCAGAGCACAAGGTGCCTGGCATTGTCGGGATCAAAGTCGGATCCCTGTTCACAGACAAACGGTCCGACTTTGACCCTATGTAGGACCGTAAATCGCACAGCAAAGTAGGATCAAAGTCGGACCTTTTTTTGTCGGATAGTGTGAACCCAGCCTAACTCAAAGAGAAGCCTGAAGGACCTTAGTCCAAAATCTGTGTATCAGAAGTAGACTAAAAATCTACCTTGTAGAATTTGTAGAACATGTGAACAGAGGAACAGGTGGCAGTCTTGCAAATCTGGGAAATAGATGCCTGGTGCTGAAAAACCCCACAAGCACTTACAGATCTAGCAGAGTGTGCTTCGATAGGAAAAGCTGGAAATCTTGAATGTTGATCTGTCCATGCTACTGATAAATGATGGAGTGAAAAGCTGGTTATGGTGACCATCGGATGACAAGAAAAGAGTTAATCTTTCTTATGGAAGTAATAACTGAAGCTAAGCATGCACAGCATGAAATTCAACAAGCCAATGAAGGGAAATCTCCAAAGAAGAGGTTCTATGTGTCATTCCACTTTGTCCCTGTGCAAGACCGGAAATGTTTTTTTACAGGACAAGGTCGCCAACTGAGACACATGGCTAGCACTGCAGAGGGGATAGCAACAAAAAAGGCAACCTTGTGAGTGAGAGTGGAAATAGGAATATCCTTAACACCTGTAAAATCGGGTTGCCACATCATCCCTTTAATCCAGGACACATATGAATTACACAGGTTCTGAGGCTAATTTAATGCAGATAAGGCACCAAGTGCATTTAATTACCCCCTTAAAGCGGAGTTCCACCCTAAAGTGGAACTTCCGCTGGTTGGATTCCTCCCCCCCTCAGGTGTCACATTTGGCACCTTTCGGGGGGGAGGGGGAAGAGGACACCTGTCTTTAGACAGGTGTCCTTTTCCACACTTCCGGGAGTTCTGGCCGGCGGACGCGGCCGCTGACGTCAGAAGCCGGATCCCTCCTCCCTGCTCGCTCTGCTACTGGCCGCTTGGCCAGTAGCAGAGCGTGGCAGAGCTCGCGCATGCGCGGTAAGGTGCCCGGCGTGAAGCTGTACTGCTTACACGTCCGGGTTCCCTTACCCGCGATGGAGGCGGCTGCACCCGTCCCCCGATCCGAAGATCGGTGGCGGGTGCCGACATCGCTGGAGTCCAGGACAGGTAAGTGTCCTAATATTAAAAGTCAGCAGCTACTGTATGTGTAGCTGCTGACTTTTAATTTTTTTTTTTAGCCCGGACCTCCGCTTTAATCAGCCACAGAACCTGTGTAATTCATATGTGTCCTGGATTAAAGGGATGATGTGGCAACCCTACTGTAAAAGGAGTTCTTTGAAGTGCCAAAAGAACCAAATTCAAAACCCACACAGACACAGGAAAGCATACCGGGGGCTGCATGAGAGACACATTGTACAAAGTATTAGTGAGCTAACATTCTCTGGAATAAGATTGCAAGTGCTAAGATCTGACCTTTGATGGTACTCAGGGTCAATTACCAGGGCCGGCTCTACTACTAGGCAGAGTAGGTGCCCGCCTAGGGCGCCTGGCCACTGTTGATCTGTCACTGGCTGCTCTGCGTTGATTCATGTAAAAACTGACACTGTCTGACTGAGATAATGAGATTGTATTATCACATGCCATTTGCAAATGTATAAAGAAATAGTGATTGATCTGCCAAATACCCCCCCCCCCCTCCGACCCCACCACCCGTGAGACTGTATTTGATGGGCACAGGTGAAGCTGTATTTTATGGGCACAGGTGAAGCTGTATTGATTGGCGCTAGTGAAGCTGTATTTGATGGTCACAGGTGAGGCTGTATTGATTGGCACTGGTGAAGCTGTATTTGATTGACGCTGATCAGGCTGCATTTGATTGACGCTGGGCAGGGAAAGGGGGGTGGAGTCAGGGGTGGAGCCAAGGGGTGCGGCAAAATGACGTTTCACCTAGGGTGTCAAAATTCCTTGCACCAGCCCTGCCAATTACTGATCCAGTCATAACTGTAAATAGGTCAGGATTTGACCCACATAATATTTCCTAGTATGAGTATTTCCCGCCTCGCGCCAAAGTATGTTTTCTATGTGGCATGATATAACTTGCAGGAAGTGGACTTCCTTGATTTCAGTATTGTGGAAATCACACACTTGGCATGGGCCCCTGTACCTCAAGACCTAGGCTTCAACAGCCATCATATTAAAGCCAGCAACCATGAAGCACTATGGTAATCCAGTCCATGAGACAGAGGATCCTGAAAATCTGGAAGTGCCTAGGGGTCGCCTGCCAGAAGTTTGACCAGGTCAGAGTACCTCATCCACACGGGTCAGTCCAGAACTATAATCACACCAGAATGCCCTCTTTCTTGATCCCATGAACTAGACCAGGAAGGAGGTTCAGGAAAGGAAAGGCATAGATCAGGTTGCACTGATCCCACAGAGCCACCAGAGCATCTACCCCAAGGGGTCGCTGTACCTGGAGACAAACTTGTTCAGTTTGTTGTTGAACTTGGATACCAGGGGGGTCAAAACCAGTGCCCCCTACCTGTGACACAGGTCTGGGAATACTGCAGGATAGGGACCCATTCCTCCTGAATCCAGACATTAATGGGTGACTAAGTGTGCCTTCTAATGGTCCACATCTAGCATTGCTGAAAGAGCTCAAGCTCACATTTATACACACAAAACTGAATGAGTCAGAGGAATGACTCCTTCCCCTCTCTGCCTGCTTATTCAGATGGGACCCTATGAAAATTCAGTCATAAGAGTGTCTAAAAGCAAAAAGCTCCTGCTGTGCTTTTTTTTTAGAAAAAAACCTAAGAGCTTTGCGAATCCTTTGCCCTAGTTACCCAATATAATAAATGTATATGTAAAAAAAAAAAAAAAAAAAATTATTTCTATAGTAAAAACGAATGTAAGAAAAATTGTTGAAAAATGTAAAAAAAATGAAAACAAAAATTGAACCTAAACCATTATAGTTTAACTTCTTCACACCTAGCTGTTCCTTTGTATGGCGTTACCACACATGTGATATTCCACTTGTTAATTATGGATGCATTATGGAAGCCCACTTATTTAGAAAATATACAGTATCTCACAAAAGTGAGTACACCCCTCACATTTTTGTAATTTTTTTTTTATATCTTTTCATGTGGCAACACTGAAGAAATGACACTTTGCTACAATGTAAAGTAGTGAGTGTACAGCTTGTATAACTGTAAATTTGCTGTCCCTTCAAAATAACTCAACACACAGCCATTAATATCTAAACTGCTGGCAACAAAAGTGAGTACACAAAAGTGAAAATGTCCAAATTGGACCCAATTAGTAATTTTCCCTCCTCAATATCATGTGACTCGTTAGTATTACAAGGTCTCAGGTGTGAATGGTGAGCAGGTGTGTTAAATTTGGTGTTATCGCTCTCAATCTCTCACTGGAAGTTCAACATGGCACCTCATGGCAAAGAACTTTCTCGGGATCTGAAACAAAGAATTGTTGCTCTACATAAAGATGGCCTAGCCTATAAGAAGGTTGCCAAGACCCTGAAACTGAGCTGGAGCATGGTGGCCAGGACCATACAGCAGTTTAACAGGACAGGTTCCACTCAGAACAGGTCTCGCCATGATCGACCAAAGAAGTTGAATGCACATGCTCAGCGTCATATCCAGAGGATGTCTTTCGGAAATAGACGTATGAGTGCTGCCAGCATTGCTGCAGAGGTAGAAAGGGTGGGGGGGGTCAGCCTGTCAGTGCTCAGACCATACGCCACACACTGCATCAAATTGATCTGCACGGCTTTCGTCCCAGAAGGAAGCCTCTTCTAAAGATGATGCACAAGAAAGCCCACAAACAGTTTGCTGAAGACAAGCAGACTAAGGACATGGATTACTGGAACTATGTCCTGTGGTCTGATGAGACCAAGATAAACTTATTTGGTTCAGGATGGTTTCAAGCGTGTGTGGCAACCAGGTGAGGAGTACAAAGACAAGTGTGTCTTGCCTACAGTCAAGCATGGTAGTGGGAGTGTCATGGTCTGGGGCTGCATGAGTGCTGCCGGCACTGGGGAGATACAGTTCATTCAGGGAACCATGAATGCCAACATGTACTGTGACATACTGAAGCAGAGCATGATCCCCTCCCTTCAGAGACTGGGCTGCAGGGCAGTATTCCAACATGATAACGACCCCAAACACACCTCCAAGATGACCACTGCCTTGCTAAAGAAGGTGAGGGTAAAGGTGATGGACTGGCCAAGCATGCATCCAGACCTAAACCCTATTGAACATCTGTGGGACATCCTCAAATGGAAGGTGGAGGAGCACAACGTCTCTAACATTCACCTGCTCCGTGATGTCGTCATGGAGGAGTGGAAGAGAACTCTAGTGGCAACCTGTGAAGCTCTGGTGAACTCCATGCCCAAGAGTATAAAGGCAGTGCTGGAAAATAATGGTGGCCACACAAAATATTGACACTTTGGGTCCAGTTTGGACATTTTCACTTAGGGGTGTACTCACTTTTGTTGCCAGCGGTTTAGACATGAATGGCTGTGTGTTGAGTTATTTTGAGGGGACAGCACATTTACACTGTTATACAAGCTGTACACTCACTACTTTACATTGTAGCAAAGTGTCATTTCTTCAGTGTTTTTACATGAAAAGATTTAATAAAATATTTACAAAAATGTGAAGGGTGTATTCACTTTTGTGAGATACTGTAGATGTAAAGCGAATCAGTCAATTATTTTGCATTCCCTAGATCAGTCTGGTATGTAGCAGTTGTGGCTGGTGTTCAATATTTTGGGGGGCTCACTTGCACTACCACCCCACCCGGTGCTCTCTCGATCGATCGGGAAGGCGGTGATCCACTCTTGCAATACAGCCCCCCCCCATGCTCCTGATTGATTGATGGGGAAGGCGATGATCCACTTGCACTACCCCCCCGGCGCTTGATGGAATGATTGGGATGGAGGTGATCAATGGACTTACCTTGTGCTGCGGTAGAGCGAGGAGGACGATGATGAGGTGGTGGTGTTGGTGCACTGCTGAATCTGAGGTAGGGCTCCTGGAAGAGGCTGTTGCTGCCCCTCCACCCGCTGCTCCTCGCTGCACATGACCTGCAGCTTGCGGAGGGAAGAGCTGGGGCCATTGCTTCTCCCCCTGACCAAACAGGAAGCGGGTCCTGAGACCCGATTGATCGGGAGCCCTAAGATTGATCGATCATGAAGGCGACGATCCACTCACACTATACCCCCCCCCCAGCTCTCGATCGAATGATCAGGAAGGAGGCAATCCATGGCCTTACCTTATGCTGATGTAGAGGTGCGGGAGGAGGACGATGACAAGGTGGTGGTGTTTGTGAACTGCTGAATCAGGGGTAGGGCTCCTGGAAGAGGCTGCTGCTGCCCCTTATCTGCTGCTCCTCCCTGCACATGGCCTGCAGCTTGCGGAGGAAAGAGCCGGGCCATTGCTTCTCCTAAGACTCCCTGGCCAATCAGGTCTCAAGACCCGCTTCCTGATTGACCGGAAGGAGAAGCAAGGAGCCCACCATTTTTTGAAGCCAATTAGAGCCTCAGGCTCTAATCATGTGCTTCAAAAAAACAAACAAACCCACATTGATTAGGGGATTGGGGGGGGGGGGGTTGGGTGGCTGTGCCCCTAATAAGCGGGCCTCCACTGGTATATAGACTGATTGCATTTTACAACTTAGAAATCCTTTATCCTGTTTTTCATAGAGTTCTTCTGTGAATATATAATCTGAATATGGACCTCTGCTTTAGGCTGTTCCATATAGAAATATAGGATGCCTGCACTTTGTTTTATAATTTGTGTTCAAAGACTCTTTATTTTGTGAGGTTGGCTAATTTGACAATACAGATTCTAGCTGTCAGTCAGTATGCAATATACACTACCTGCAATTTAGCAATTACTGGGTGACACTCCCTGCAAAGAATCTGATTCAGCAGAAGGGAAATGTAAGCAATTTTACGATAGAAGTACCTATATATGATACAAGGTAGGCCATGTCACTGCTGCCAAGACGGAACTGTTTAGTCTCATACAGCGGGATGCCTTCAAACATAGCTCAGCATCTCACAAGTGATTCTGTGGTCACCATGGAAACAAGACGAAAATGTCTGCTTTGCCTTGGTGTTGTGCCACACCTTACATAATTCCCTAAGATAATCAGTCTAGATGATCAGAACTAGGAAAAAGGGAAAAAAAAGGCCAAAGAAACCAATTTGTACAAATCTCCATGAGAAAAATGAGAGCTGGTATCTGGCTGGATCCTGAAGGCATCGTTTGCATATTTTTCCAGTTCTGTCTGTGTCTACAGCAGTAAATCCGATTACACAGCTTACACCATCTTAAAAAATGTCAAATGTACATGGAAGAGCTTCAAAACTATGACAAAGTTTATCAGAACAAGAACCAACATTGCATGACCAACTCATATTTCTCACGTTTCCACCCCAGCCCAACTCTAGACCTGATGGTCTTTCTCCCAAATGTATTATCCTAGTTTTGGATAGAGTAGGGAAAGGTTAGAGCATCCTACGTTTTAAATGTCATTGTGTGCCCCTTTTAACCTTTTGTCATCCATGTAATGCAGCAATATATGTGCAACGACAAAGAGGGTTGAACCTTAATGTCAACACACTGCAAATATGCGTCCATGGACAGTTGGGGTTCCATTGCTAAGATCGTGCTAAGTGCACGCTCCTAGCACAATGATTAAGCTGGCATAGGGAGCTCCTGCTCTCTAGTAATGATTGGGAGGCAGCAGGACCTGCTTTTGATCATGTGACCACTGTGACAGTCAATCACAATGCTCACGTGATTAGACAGTCCTTTCTGCCCCCTGCGCATAAAGAGCCAGTTGAATGACACCAGGCTGGGCAAGAAGGGAGATGTGTCCTCTCTTTCTGTTCTGTCCGCTGCCCATCTCCTGGAAAGGAAGTGTGGATAAATCTCCCCCTACTGGAGGCACAGTAAGTCGTATAAGTCTATTTTTGCACATCTTTTGTATTATCATCAAAAAAATTACCTCATTAAAATTTTGAAGTCTATGGGATGATTGCTGACTCTCTCTTTTTTAGACATATAAACATGACAGTTTAGTGTTCTAACTCCTCCCCAGCTTACTAGAGTATTTTTTTTTATTTCTGATTGTATCCCTCAAATGCTGAAATTTACCCTATACTTCCTGATCTGACTAACACCTTCCAAACAGACAGGAAGTCATCACATCACATGCCTGATGAAGCGGTCCGAAACGTTGCACTTGTTCTTTTGTGATGTGATCTCTCTGTAATAAAAGCTTTGGACTGCAATTGAACATCCATGGTGTGCTGGCAAATATGTGTATTGAGGAAGTGAGGAGAAATCTCTTATGTAGGAACAAAGACAGCAATACAAACTTGACCGAAGTTTTAACCCTTATTCAGCCTATCCAAAACTAGGACAAAACATTTTCACTGGAGTTGGGCCATCCTTTGATCCAGTAATGGGATGTCATGGGTTCTATTACTCTTCCTCCAGCACTGGACAGTTCTCTACACTACTGATAATGGAACCACATAAAGACAAGTTGACCCAAAGGGGCATAATAAATCACCCATAGGGGGGCATGTCCTTGAGGCGCTGAATTTATGGGATGTGGGTTGAATGATGCTGGGTGCCATTCAACAGGGAAGAGGTACTGGTTTGCACTGGTTTGCATAGCAGGGAGTGTGAGGGGGCAATGCTGGAGGTAGGGCGAGTATTGCACAGAGATCTTTTTTTTGTATTAAATCCTGCAGAGTCTTTTCTAATTCAGATGCTGCAGTTGACCTGAAAGATAGTAAAACCTGATTCTAGCTTGAGCAAAAATTAAAATCTTGATCCCACAGCAGCAGACCAAAGCAAAAAAGGCTAGCTGCTATACTCACCTTCTCTCTGACCCTGTAAATCACAGTACCCCTAGTGCGCCACAGTGCTACTCATTCTTTTCCACATAGCGTCACTCAGGGGTGTTGCTAGGTCTACAAATGATCTGGGGCTAGAGCCCATAGCAGCGAAGTAAAGAAAGTTATACTCTTGAGCGGGCATACACATGTATATAATATAAATGTGTGTGTGTGTATATACAGTTTCTCACAAAAGTGAGTACACCCCTCACATTTTTGTAAATATTTTATTCTATCTTTTCATGTGACAACACTGAAGAAATGACACTTTGCTACAATGTAAAGTAGTGAGTGTACAGCTTGTATAACAGTGTAAATTTGCTGTCCCCTCAAAAGAACTCAACACACAGTCATTAATGTCTAAACCGCTGGCAACAAAAGTTAGTACACCCTTAAGTGAAAATGTTGAAATTGGGCCCAAAGTGTCAATATTTTGTGTGGCCACCATTATTTTCAAGCACTGCCTTAACCCACATGGGCATGGAGTTCACCAGAGCTTCACAGGTTGCCACTGGAGTCCTCTTCCACTCCTCTCCAGACCTTGCGCTCCTCCACCTTCCATTTGAGGTTGCCCCACAGATGCTTAATAGGGTTTAGGTCTGGAGACATGCTTGGTCAGTCCATTACCTTTACCCTCAGCTTCTTTAGCAAGGCAGTGGTCATCTTGGAGGTGTGTTTGGGGTCGTTATCATGTTGGAATACTGCTCTGCGGCCCAATCTCCGAAGGGAGGGGATCATGCTCTGTTTCAGTATGTCACAGTACATGTTGGCATTCATGGTTCCCTCAATGAACTGTAGCTCCCCAGTGCCTGCAGCACTCATGCAGCCCCAGACCATGACACTCCCGCCTCCATGCTTGACTGTAGGCAAGACACACTTGTCTTTGTACGCCTCACCTGGTTGCCACCACACGCTTGACACCATCTGAACCAAATTAGTTCATCTTGGTCTCCACAGGATATGGTTCCAGTAATCCCTGTCCTTAGTCTGCATCATCTTTAGAAGAGGCCTCCTTCTGGGATGACAGCCATGCAGACCAATTTGATGCATATGGTCTGAGCACTGACAGGCTGACCCCCACCCCTTCAAGCTCTGCGGCAATGCTGGCAGCAATCATACGTCTATTTCCCAAAGACAACCTCTGGATATGACGCTGAGCACATGTACTCAACCTCTTTGGTCGACCATGGCGAGGCCTGTTCTGAGTGGAACCTGTCCTTTTAAACCGCTGTATGGTCTTGGCCACCGTGCTGCAGCTCAGTTTCAGGGTCTTGGCAATCTTCTTATAGCCTAGGGCGGCCATCTTTATGTAGGGCAACAATTCTTTTTTTCAGATCTTCAGAGAGTTATTTGCCATGAGGTGCCATGTTGAACTTCCAGTGACCAGTATGAGAGATTGAGAGCGATAACACCAAATTTAACACACCTGCTCCCCATTCACACCTGAGACCTTGTAACACTAACGAGTCACATGACACCGGGGAGGGAAAATGGCTAATTGGGGCTCACTTCTGTTGCCAGCAGTTTAGACATTAATGGCTGTGTTGAGTTTTTTTGAGGGGACAGCAAATTTACACTGTTATACAAGCTGTACACTCACTACTTTACAATGTACCAAAGTGTCATTTCTTCAGTGTCATCGCATGAATAGATAGAATAAAATATTTACAAAAATGTGAGGGGTGTACTCACTTTTTTGAGATACTGTGTATGTATGTATGTATATATA
>BLSH010530744.1:407897-421366 GCA_018402905.1 Glandirana rugosa
GGGACTACATAGATCAGGGTCCCCAGAGAGCCTCCCCATACATCAGGGTCCCTAGAGAGCCTCCCTATACATCAGGGTCCCCAGAGAGCTTCCCCATACATCAGGGTCCCCAGAGAGCCTCCCCATACATCAGGATCCTCAGAGAGCCTCCCCATACATCAGGGTCCCCAGAGAGCCTCCCCATTAATCGGGGTCCCCAGAGAGCCTCCCCATACATCAGGGTCCCCAGACAGCCTCCCCACACATCAGAGAAATAGGGGGTGGATGAGAGGGGGTGAAAGAGAGACCCCCTAGCCCTGCCTGCAGTCCCTACTCTCCCAGCCTCTGTCTGTGTGGGTAGGTGTGTGATCCACCTACCTCCCACCCATCCTCAGTCAGCCTTTTTTCTTCCTGTTCCATGACAGTCACAGCGAGCTAGGAGAGGAGCTTGAAGAAGGGGTGCAGGCTCTGGGAGGCACCGGGGATGCTGGTGGTGCTAGGGTGGTGGTGAGGCCTCGTCTTCTCTCTCTCACTCCCTCCAGGGCTCTTCCTGGCTGTCCAAGCTTCCCCCTCCCTATTTGAAGATGCCACTGCCCTGCACCTCACTGCCACCGGACCAGCAGCGTCTGCTCCAGTCCAGGACCATGACAAGGGGGCTGGGCTCAACTCTTTAGGTCCCACAGGAACTAGCGTGGAAGAGGAGGAAGTGGAACCCTCCTCCACTTTTAATGCTGGGCAGGGAGAGAGTCGTGGCCGTGATGTCATTGGTTGCTAGGCACTAGGCGGCTCTAGCAACTAGTGACCAGGAGTAGAGTCAGGTGGAGGCGAGGGTGGAGCTGGAGCCAGTGCTACTGTGGCTTAGTCTGCCACTGTCTCCTGCATTCCGGACAGGATATACCTGCTAATTACAGAATTGCATCTACTCGGGAAGCGACTCGGGGCTATGGGCCCCAGACTCTGGGCTATAGCCCCAATAGCCACCCCCTAGCAACGCCCCTGGCGTCACTCAACTGTGGATATTTTTGTGAATGCAGGGTGTCTTGGGCCTTCCCCCTGAGGAAGCGTCATTGTGGCACACTGTGTAATCATATAAAAAGTGGTGCTGATGTTATCCCATGAGTGCTGCTTTCTTCTTCTCTGAGGACCACCTACCCATAGAGCAGATCAGGGGAGGAAGAGGACCCAGTGCATCATGCGACTGCCCCGAGGACATCGGAAAAAGGTAAGTATACGAAAATAAAGGCATAACATACAGGTGAATCTCATAAACTTAGAATATCATCAAAAAGTTAATTTATTTTGATAATTCAGTAAATTCAATTCAAAAAGTGAAACTCATATGTTTTATATAGATGCGTTACACACAGAGTGATGTATTTCAAGCTTTTCTTTCTTTTAATTTTGTTGATTATGGCTTAAAGCTTGATAAGTGTACTTTTCCCATTGTTAATACTATTAGGAGTGCCCCATTTGTGGCACGTAGACAGATTGCCCTTAAATGGATCTCTCCCAGTCCCCACCCTCCTACCATATCTGACTGGATTCTGGATATTAATAGGAGCATCTCCTTTGAAAAATGTACATATTATATAAGCAAATCTATGAGGAAGTTTGATGCTATTTGGACACAATGGCTAGAGGCTATGTCCCCGGCATCGGTACAGTCCAATCTTCTCTATAAGTACTGGTATGGTAGGTAATGAGCTGCACTATGTGACTATAGGTACTGTGACGTTATGCCAGGCACCGCAATGGACGGGCGATACTTGTGGCCTCGCATACGATCATTTTGAGGCAACTAGCAAGAGTCCGACCCGGGTTTTGCCGGCCACCACGGCAGAGCTGGTTCCGGTCTTTTTTGGTCTACTCAAACCCTTCTCCACCTGCATTTAATGCCCAGGAAGAGAACAGATTAGAGCTCTATCTTGGATCTCAGAGGGAGAAAGCTGAGAGAGCTCTCTGTGCTAATTTGGACTCTAAGAACAAGGTTTGCAATGTGCTTATGTTTTGTGGGTGTCGGGGACAGCCCCACACTGTATAGAGAGGAACCTGTTTGTTAAGTTTAGTGCCAGGCGGCAAGGTTTTGTTTTCTGTTTTATTTTGTGTTTTGAACTTGCAAACCTGAAATAATAAACCTGGCAAGCCGCCAGATTTTTAAGAAACTGTCCTCCATGTCAAATGTTTGCATCTGAAAAGTGATCCCCACAAGCTAATCTCCAACATGTGGTGGACTCAGCGGGCTTCTTCCTGGAAGATGGAGGATGTGCTAAAAGCCCTGTTACAGGCCACTGCGGCCCAACAAGAGAGCAATCACCAGCAGCGGAAAACCAACCGCCAAGTCGCAGAGGCCGTTGCAGCTCAGCGAGAGGAGAGTGGCCAGACTATCGCAGCACAACAAGCAACTCAACAGGAGATGAACCACCAGTTTGCGGAGGCCCTGCTGGAATTAAAGAAGGGGTCTGCAAGTCCAGTGCCAGCGGAAAAAAGATGGTACGTGCCAGCTACCACCTACGAAAGATGACACCTGCAGATGACGTGGAGGCGTACCTCACGACCTTTGAAAGAGTCGCTGATCGTGAAGGATGGCCAAAAGAGCAGTGGGCGGGACTGTTAGCACCTTTCTTGACAGGTGAATCCCAAAAGGCCTACTTTCATTTGGAACCAGTAAAGGCCCAAGACTATGAGACTCTAAAGAAGGAGATACTCGCACGCCTGGGAGTCACCATGGCCGTCCGGGCTCAACAGGTGCATCAGTGGTCCTACTGCATGGACAAGCCACCCCGCTTGCAAATGTTCGACCTGATATATCTCACGAGGAGGTGGTTGCAACCTGAAACCTTGCCAGGCCCCCATATTGTGGATCGTGGGGTCATGGTGTGCCATCTGCGTGCGCTCTCTACTGCTTTGAGGAAGTGGGTCAGTTATTGGGACCCCAAAACTGCCAACCAATTGGTGGACCTCGTGGAGAGATACACTGCTGCTGAGGACTTGTTGTACCCATCTGCACCCCACTCCAATGTATCTAGGGGTGAAAGATCGCCCGGCGGACCCAGTAAGGCTATTTCAGGGGTCAAGGGCGTGGGGAAGTTTTATAAGACTGCTATGGCTAAAGGGACTATGGGTTCTAGACCTGGGGACTGGCCAAAGAGGCTAGGAAGGTCTTGGGGACCCTGGAGAGGACTGGGTATAGAACACATACAATGCTGCTGATGCCATGCATTGGGCCATATTGCTGCCAATTCTCCCCTGAATGATGAACCCATGCAATGTGATAATGCTTATATGAAGAGACGCATTTCTCTTTTTTTCACAGGTCGTATGTACAGCATCATGTTCAAGTCGCATAGAGAAGCAAATGTGATTGCTATTGACAGGAAACCCGTCACTACACTGCTTGACTCTGGTAGTGTGATAACGTTGGTCAAAAGCAGCTGTGTAAATCCGGCCAGGTTACACCCTAGAACTGTCGAGGTCATTTGCATCCATGGGGACACTCGTGACTACCAGCCGGCGCTGGTCGAGATTGACACCCCTTGTGGCAGAGTGACCCATTCAGTGGGAGTGGTACCTTCTCTGCTTCATGAGGCTCTAGTGGCGAAGGATTTTCCCCATTTTTTGGAGGTTGTGGGAAGGCACGCGGAGCCTGGAGGAGAGAGCTCCCGCTGCTGAGGAGGCACGGGAGTTCTCACCAGACCCTTTTTGCCAACGGAAGGAGAGACTGGTGGTAGGACCGAGGAAGAAGGAGACCCTCTTCCTTTTTCTGTAATGGCTGGGGAGCCGGAAGATAGCTCCCAGCAGGTGGCTGGTGACCCAGACCATGTCTCTGTCCCTGACTGTGAGGTCCGGAGAGAGGACTTCTGTACAGAAAACTACGGGATGTCACTCTCCTCAGAGCCAGAGAAAATGTGAAGGTGATGGATGGGGAACCTGTGGACCCTAATTGGGGGGTGTCTTTTCCCTACATGGCGCTCAAAAATGATTTGTTGTATGAGGTGGTGAAGCACGGAGAGGGCAAACTGAAACAGCTAGTGGTTCCCAAACCCTTCCACCGGATATTGCTAGATCTGGCCCATGGTCATGTAATGGGGGGCATCTGGGTATGGAGAAAACCAGGGAGAGAATAACCCAGAAATTCTTCTGGCCTATGTTGTATGCAGACGTCAAAGAATACTGTGAGTCATGTCCTGAGTGTCAAATGACAGCCGCATCACCTCATTTTCGTAGTCCCCTTGTCCCACATCCCATAATTGAAGTGCCATTTGAGCGAATTGGCATGGATCTTGGGGGACCAGTAGTAAAATCTGCCCGGGGACACCAGCACATCCTGGTGATCCTGGACTATGCAACCCGCTATCCTGAGGCCATACCCTTGTGACTTGAATGAAGTGTCTAAGGGATACTGGCAGATCCCCCTAATGGAGTCAGCAAAGGAAAAAACTGCCTTCTCTACCCCCGAGGGGTCCAAGGGAATGCCATTTGGTCTGCATGGGGCCCCTGCATCCCTTCAGAGGATGATGGACAAGACTTTGAGGCCGCATTGGTCCTATGCAGCGGCCTATCTGGATGAAGTCATCATCCACAGCCCCGATTGGGAATCACATCTGCCCCGGGTGCAGGCAATGGTAGATTCCCTGAGGGTAGCAGGTTTAACAGCCAACCTGAAGAAGTGTGCCATAGGTCTTGAGGAGGCCAAATACCTTGGGTATGTTATTTTTTCTGATTAAGCCCCAGACCAATAAGATCGAGGCCATTCAAAAGTGGCCCCAACCGGTGAACAAGAAACAGGTTCAGGCCTTCCTGGGGATTACAGGGTGTTGCCGACGCTTCATCCCCGACTTTGCCACCATTGCCATCCACCTGACCGATCTGACAAAGGGTAGAGCATCAGGAATGGTTAAGCGGAATCCCGAAGCTGAGAAGGCCTTCCAGAAATTGAAGTAAGCCCTTTGTGTACAGCCGGTGCTCATGACCCCAGACTTCACAAAGGAGTCTGTGGTTCAAACCAATGCTTCTGAGGTGGGACTAGGTGCTGTTCTGTCCCAGAACAGAGACAGTGAGGAGCACCGGTTGTTTACTTAAGCAGGAAGCTTAATAGACATGAAAAGAATTATGCCATTGTGGAGAAGGAGTGCCTGGCTATCAAGTGGGCCTTAGAGGCCCTAAAACACTGCCTGCTGGGAAGGTCATTCAGGCTAGTCACCGACCATGCCCCCCTTAAGTGGATGTTTAACAACCGGGAAAAAAATAGGCGGGTGACTAGGTGGTTCCTGGCCCTAGGGCTGTTTAAGTTCTCAGTGGAACACTAGGCTGGAAGGCTCCAATATAACGCCAATGTTCTTTCCTGGGCCCACTGCATGGTCGGTACAGTTGCTCCACCTGAGGGGCTTGAGCAGAGGGGGGGCATATGTGATGTTATGCGAGGCACCACAATGGACGGGCGATACTTGTCACCTCAAATGTGATCATTTTGAGATGACTAGCGGTATTCCGACCTGGGTTTTGCAGGCCACTGTGGCAGAGCTGGTTCCCGGCCTGGTCTTTCTGGTCCACTCAAACCCCTCTCCACCTGTATTTAGTGACCAGGAAGAGAACAGAGGGGAGCTCTATCCTGGATCTCAGAGGGAGAAAGCTGAGAGAGCTCTGTGTGCTAATTTGGAATCTAAGAACAAGGTTTGCACTGTGCTTATGCTTTGTGGGTGTCGGGGACAGCCCCACACTGTATAGAGAGGAACCTGTTTGTTTAGTTAAGCCCCAGAAGGTGAAGTTTTGTTTTCTGTTTTATTGTGTGTTTTGAACTTGCAAACCTGAAATAATAAATCTGGCAAACCGCCAGATTTTTAAGAAACTGTCCTGCATTTTGAATGTTTGCATCTGAAAGTGGTCCCCACGAGCTAATCTCCCACAGTACCCAGACGTAAATATACTGTAAATACACAGTGTATATACCTATCTTCAGTTAGGAGTTGTATTCTATGGTTGCGTATAGCCCATTCCACTTAGTAAGCATAAATATATGCTATCCTTTTTTTTCTCTCTTTCATGCTTTTTTTTTTTGTTAATTTCATTTTCTTACGCAGTGTTTGTTTTGTTAGTTTTGAGAACGAAACTAGAAGTATAAGCTTGGAGGAACCAGACACACCATAGGAGGAAGGAGGGCTCCATTAGGAGCATAGAGAGACCTCTGGTGGAGAAACACTACCATCACATCATCACAGCAAAGAAACCTTTACGTGCTAAGGCCCTAGCACACTCAGGTGCGAGTCTAGGGCACAAAAAGGGGGCACAGAGTGGATTACAGTCACAAAAATTAATTCCTGTGAACATCACAAAAATATCACTGTTTTTGATGGAAGGATACCAGATTTAAGAAGGCACAAAAACAAATTGAAGACTTTAAAGAGACATTTTTTTAATATGCACATTAATACATACACTGTATATTCTGATTTGTGGAATTTATGTTTTAGTTAAGTTGTGTCCAGCCTTCAGACACATTAATTATGAGAATCATTTGAGCACATGCAGGGTTACCAATTGCACAGATTGTGTCCAGCCTTGAGACACAGTGTTTGATTTATATGTGGCAAAGAGTGTTGAACACAATAGTCACTACTAATTTATACATGATATATTGTCAAATCTACAATGAATGTAGTATGTAGTAATATGAATGAATCATATGACACAATTTGTTTGAATGTTTGCACACCGGTGATAACTGCTGAGCACTTTGCATATTATTTAAATTTCTAAAAGACAATAGATCTAAAAAACGCATGTGAAGCATATATGAACGCAGTAATATATTTTTATTCACTTTTGGTAGCGCTGAGCACATTTTATTTTTAAATCTTGCATAATAGTCACAGATAACTATTTAGTGATTGCAGCTGCCACAGCAACAATTTAATATTTAATATCAATTTAAGCACAAATTAATTGTTGTGTTAGTGGGAGCGCGAAAGTAACACATCACAATTCGTATCGCAAAAAGTGCTCTGGTCAGGTAGGGGGTAAATCCTTCTGGGGCTGAAGTGGGTAAAGTATAACTAAAGGAATAACTTTTTTGGTTTATAAAACAGCTGTAAGGTTTATATTGCTGTCTGTGCCCCCGCCCCCCCCCCCCATGTGTCCTGTTTACTGTTGTTGTCAATTCAAAAGTTTTGGGCTGTCACCAGAACAGCAATAGAGGGATAATCTTCTAATGGGGACACTTGTTCTGGTGACAACCAGGAATTCCTCACTTTGAAAGGATCTCCTCTTACTTCCTGTTTTTTTCTATGGGACAGGAAGTGAATGGGAAATCCCCCAAATGGGATCCAGATGTAAAAAAAAACTGACAGGGGTTATAACCCTTCCTTACCCTATCCAAAAAAAATAAAAAAATAGTTTTGCTTTTAATTCTACTTTAAGCTGGCTATACACTATACAGTCTGATTGTACAATTTCTGTAAAAACAAAGTGAAAACCAAAACTTTATGATCTGCATATTGGTCCCAAGTCTCAGATAGCTGAGAACTTGCACTTCCAGTTCGACTTTCTAAAGTCATGTATATTACATTACATATTACAAATATTTACTTGGTCCAGCTTTGCATTTATTCAGAGAGTACAAAACATTTGCCGAGTGGCCGACCTCCTGTGTTCAGAATGTAGTGGGGTAGGCGCTCAGCACAGGCCCCGGAGGCAAGTGGAGATGACTGGACTAGTGGTGTCTACTTCAGTGATTTCCAACTTTGTAAGGAAATCGGGCAGGTATGGGATATACATAGTTACATTGGTCCAAGTAACTGTGTAAAAATATCTATACTTGGAATCCTTGCTTAAAGTAGAACTATAGACAAAACTGTCCATCTGTGTCCCATTGGAGAGGTTTACCCTCACTTCCTGTCTCATAGCCATAACAGGAAGTAAGAGGAAATCCCTGCAAATTAAAATAATTCCTTGGGGACCTCCAGGTCACCAGAACTAGTGCCCCCATTGGAAGATTTCCCCTCTATTACTTTTCTGGGGACAACCCAAAATTTGGGATTTTCTTTTACTTTCAATTTCAATGATAATGGGAAACAGACAAATAGAGAGGGTGAATCTCCCTTACAGGGACACAGACAGCAATAAAAACCTACAGATTTTCTAATCCCTCTATGCTCTATCCAAAACTATAAAAAGTGTTTTGCCTTTAGTTATACTTTACGTTTTGTTTAAAACCACAGGAGGGAAAATCACAAAGCCACTTACAGTGTGCAATACATAATGCAAATATAATATTCATACTAATATGGAAAAACAGAACACCCCTAATAACCTTATACACTACTTCAATACTGGGCTCTGAACAGTATCATATTAAATACCATTGCACATGAACCAAAACTAAACAAGATAAAACGATAACAGAATCAAATATCAAAGAAAAGGCAAACAGTTTTGAAACAAAAAAAAAGGAAACTTGAGAGATGATAAAAGCGAAAAGCGGTGAATATAAATGGCTGCAAGCAGAGTACTTAGCCTGGGAGGTCAGTGGGAACGGGGAGCATGGCGGTATGCCGACAAATGCCCCATGTGCTGTTTCCAAAGCAGTGCCAGAGGCTGGGGGTATACGGTGGCCCTCTTTTTTTATGCATCGTTTTACACTCTTTTATTTTTAAGAGACAAAACCATAAGAATATGAAGGGGAGATAAATAGAAGGCCCGCTGCAAAGGAGGAAAGTCCTAAACGAAACACCTGTGTTCCCGTGGGTGCTGGCTCGGTGTGCAAACTGTAGATGAGTGAAAAATTCCAGAAAGCCGCACTCCAAAAATGCTTCTTTATTGTAGGTGAAATATATATTGAAGGGGAGATAATGGCAATAAACAATATCCATATTCTCCAAAAATAATTCATACACATCCAATACTTTTTTAAAAGTCAGCAGCTACAGTATTTGTAGCTGCTGACTTTTTTTTTCCCAGGCGGAACTCCGCTTTAATGGCCCTATAAACAATGTTTCATGAAGTAATTTCTTACTGTTTTTTTCTGCCTCTTTGTAATGCCTCCCAAACCTCTTGAAACCTCTTTGTCTCTTCAGATCCTGTTGTTTGGAACAAGCAGTGCATGTTAGTTGGGGTCATGCGCACTGCTCTATGCACACTACAAAGCCCATAGTTCCTAGTCCCTAGGGTAGCATCCTCTAGTCTGAGAGCCAGTCCTGGGTTGCATCTGGGTCAGGGTTGAGTGACTCAGGGAGGCTGGATGACTCAGTAAGCAGTATCCTTGGTAACTCCCCCTGCTCTCTGGAACCTTGGAGAATCTTTCAGAAGTAGAGGTTGGTGTCTAGAAGGAGATGCTTGGCATATTGATGAGGGCCCCAGCCAATCCCCAGCAAAATGGGCTGGCAGGTGGCAGGCACCTCATAAATCCTCATGGGTCAAGCCAGCAGGGGCAGTTGGGTGGAGGATGGAGAATGAGTGCTGAGCAGGCTGTCGGTGGCACTTGAGCGTGCCCCCTAGTCTGGGGGGGTGACTTTGGGCCCAGGGCTCAGGTGCTGGAGGGTCCCTCTACAACACATGAATGCCAAATGGACCCTCTGCACACTGCTACACCCTTCTCAGCAAACTATGCAATGTAAAACAGGGGATCTTTAGCTCACATATATTGCAATACATGTTTAAGCTGACCAACTCCGTCAAAGTAATCCCTCTTCTGGCCAGTCCTACACTGCCTTGCCACTACAAGTGCTACGGTGGACATCATGCCAACCTGGGGCATAAAGACAAGATGGGGAGAGCGACTAGGTTCAGATCTGGTCACTGACCTGTATATAACAGAAAAAGAGATATACCTGTGCTCAGATCCCAATAGCTTGTACATGTAATGAACTACCAGGTGCTAAAGGGTGTGAGCACATGTTAACACTACAAATACCAAATTGACCCTCTGCACACTGCTACACCCTTCTCAGCAAACTATGCAATGAAAAACAGGGCTATTTAGCTCACATATATTGCAATACATGTTTAAGCTGACCAACTCCATCAAAGTAATCCCTCTTCTGGCCAGTCCTACACTGCCTTGCCACTACAAGTGCTACGGTGGACACCATGCCAATCTGGGGCATTTCTACAACACATGAGGCACGGGAGCAAGGAGAGGACAGCTAGAGACAGTCAGCACGTCCAGGATCTCTCCTGAGGCAGGGGCGTAACTACAGGGGTTTCAGGGGTTGCAATTGCAACCGGGCCCCATGCTCCAGGGGGCCTGTGTACCTCCCTTGTACACCTAGATAGGAGGGATGGTGGAGGCAGCATTTAGAGGAACCAATCTCCTCCATTTTCCTCCTAATGCAGGAGATTGGTTCCTCTATATGCTTCCCCTCCTATCCAGTTTACTTGTCTTCTGCTGTTCCCAGGGTCCCTGTGTGCTTCCTTAGTCAACCCCCCCCCCCCCCAAAAAAGAGCTGCTGTCTTCCCCCCCTCCTCTCTCATGCCAGCTGCTGTAGAAGATGAGTCATGGAGGGATGGGAACGGGTCGGTAAATTTGTAATTTACCGGCTTCTTCCTTTTCTGAATGGACAGAGTCAGTGATTGATACCTATTGGTTCATTTTTAACTGAAGCATAGCAAACTGTTTTTACTATACTTCCATTTCTGAATGAATGGGAGGCTCGGTACACAGCTATTCCTGTCCATTCATTCTGTGCAGCTGAGGCTACACAGATGGAGATCGAGGGCTGAGGTTTGTTTAGACCCCTGATATTTCATCAAAGTCGCCCAACATGGCTCCAAAATAAATTGTAAAAAATAATAAAAATAACATTCTAAAAAAAATAAAATGAAATGGTAAAAAAATAAAATTAAAATTAAAAACTACTGACACCAATGAGGGAACTATCAGGATTGCAAAGGTTGCAATTGTGACCGGGCCCTGGCATTTCACCATCATGGGGTGGCCTGAAGATGGCAGCAAGGGGGCCTGCTGCAGAACTTGTGAAAGGGTCCCGCTGCTGGACTGTAATAAAAAGACCCACAATGGGAGTAAAGGGCCCCAGGATCAGTGGGAAGAGGGAGTGCCCTGGTCAGGGGGGCCCTTCATAATTTCTTGCACCGGGGCCCTGAAGGTTCTAGTTACACCTCTGAGGAGTGAGCAGTGTGGGAGGACTGTGGAAAGAGTAGGCTGGACACTGGACTTTGCTACACAACTATGGGGCCCAGGGTCCCTGCCTGTAAAGGGTTTTTGTTTTTATCTGGCTGAGAGTCTGGTCAGATCTATTAAAGTGTCCCAACTGAGTTTTTTTTTTCTGCAAGCAAGTGTGCTGGAGAAAGCGAGGAATGTATATAGCCTTTACATAGACGTTTTTCCTAGTGGTCATCCCATAATACCCTTACTCCCCATCCAAGTTCTAATCCCTCAATAAAATAACACAACAAAGTATTGGACTGTTTTCTGACTGTGAAAATTGAGTGTGCCTGGCTGTGCAGGCTGGGGGATCCCCTTTCAGCTGCAGCTCCCTATGGGGTGTGATACACTAGTCCCACCTTTCTCATCCTTTTTAATACAAAGGAATCAATGCTTACTGAGAGTTAGAAACTCTTCATTGCTCAAGGTGCCCCTAGCACTTCTGTCCTCAGAACCCACTAACAGGCCAGATTTTAAGTATTACCTTGGGGAAATGCAGACTAGAATGTTGCAATCACCGAGCAGCAAATTATATCACCTGTGATGTATTTCAGTTATCTGCAAACCTGACCTGTTAGTGCGTCCCGAGGAGAGTTGAGAACCACTGCTCTGGAGGAACCCCAGGCTTCCACAGAACCCTGGTTG
Source organism: Glandirana rugosa (assembly GCA_018402905.1). Taxonomy (NCBI): domain Eukaryota; kingdom Metazoa; phylum Chordata; class Amphibia; order Anura; family Ranidae; genus Glandirana; species Glandirana rugosa. The sequence continues at coordinate 419,677 of BLSH010530744.1, forward strand.
AGACACCTTGTGGCTATGTTCCTACAGGAAGTTGGATCACAGCAGGAAAAAAAAGGTATTTATTGATCTGAAGGAGGATGAGAGCAATAGAAGGGACTTTTTTGAGTTAAAGAGTAACTCCACTTTTGTTAAAAAAAAAAATAACTTTCCCCTCCGGGTGATATATGCACATTATAGGGTTTTAATAAAGTTTGTTGCATTTTTCTACGGTCTGTTTGTCTGTGTCCATGATCAGAGTGAATCTGTATGGGAGTGGTTATATAATAATTCGCTGCTGCACCTGCAGGGCTTTAATGAAGAAATTGGCAGGGTCTGCATCCCTTTAGATGTGATTTCTATTTAAATGTATCTCACCAAAAATTAAATTTTTGTTGCAGGGGATGCCAAAAATCTGACTTGTATCTTAGTGCAGACTTCTGGAAAGATCAGTGGAGCCAATCACACAAGCAGGAAATATTTCTGGGGAGTGGTCAGTACACCTTCTGTGTATAGGACACCTCCAGGTAGCCATATTGCAATGCATATTACAGAAAATTACAGTGCTGCAGATTGAAAGGTAATTTAAATGTTGCATCTGAATTTTATACAATGCAACGGTTATGCAACAATTGTCCATTATCACTGGTCAAAGCCAAAGTTGTATCCAAGTTGCGTCACAGTTGCATCAAAGTTGCACTCCAAAGTCGGTGCAATTTTGGAGTCGTACAAGTGTGAATGGAGTGTATTTCCACTTTTGCGGTCAAATTTTAAAAAAGTGCACTATATGGTTATGTGTTTCCATTCACACAGCATGACAAAAACATTTTTTTTGGTTCTCAGGAGGTGTCATGGCTGACTGCAAGGTTTTTTCTTCAAGCAATGTCAGAATGAGCCTGTCCCAGGTTTGTCTTCAATAACATACAATGCAAGAAAACCCAACTTCTACACCTTTAACCCTTGGTTGAGACAGTGTTCAAATCTAATTAAAATTAATCTGCCTACACAGTGCAGACAGGGTTAATTATGGCAAACACAGCTGCCCATTTTCCTCATAAGCCAAGAGAACTACCTAGAATTTATTCTTGCTGGAGAGTCCAGAATAGAGCATCTAAAAAATAAACTGCAATTTTAAAATATACATCTGTATATATTCTTATATTTTAACCACTTCAATACTGGGCACTTAAACCCCCTTCCTTCCCGGACCAATTTTCAGCTTTCAGCGCTGTTGCATTTTGAATGACAATTGCGCAGCCATGCGACGTTGTACCCATATGAAATTTTTATCATTTTTTTCACACAAATAGAGCTTTCTTTTGGTGGTATTTAATCACCCCTGGGTTTTTTATTTTTTGCGCTATAAATTAAAAAAAGACTGAAAATTGCGTTTCTGTTATAAAATTTTGCAAATAAGTAATTTCTCTTCATAAAATTTGACCAAAAATGATACTGCTACATTTCTTTGGTAAAAATAACCCAAATCAGAGTTTATTTGGTGTTGGCGGACAGACAGATGTGACGGGGACTGTGACAGATGTGACGGGGACATACAGATGTTTTGTGTATGGTGACAGATGTGACAGACAGATGTTTGGGGACTGTGACAGATGTGACGGGGACATACAGATGTTTTGTGTATGGTGACAGATGTGACGGGGACATACAGATGTTTTGTGTATGGTGACAGATGTGACGGGGACATACAGATGTT
>BLSH010530744.1:422230-447314 GCA_018402905.1 Glandirana rugosa
AAAAAATAACCCCCCCCAGTTGGTCGACGGCACCACTGGCACTTATCCCATCGGTTACGGGATCTGGCAGGTGAATTGCGGGGCCCGGCGGGCAGTTGATGAGTTGTGTGCTTCGCCAGTCAGCGGGTGGGTTGTGGGCTCCAGCAGGCTTCTATAGGCGGCGGGAGGGCTCCTGTGTCTTCTATGTAACACGGCAGCTTCCCTCCTTCTCCTAGGCATCCAATAGGATCACCTGTCCTTTCAGCCAGTCGGGTGATGGGTCTCTGACCCGCTTCCTGATTGGCCGGGAGAAGGATCAGTGTGGCGATAGCAAATATTCATTCAATAGTCACACAACTGGGTGAGATCAGGGCACAGTGCTCTGAGCCCACCCTTTTTGAAACCTTTCAGGATACAAGGGAATTAAATAAAAAAACTGTTCTTTTTTTTTTTTTTTTTTCTGCTTTGTTTTTTAAGAAAATGGATTTATGCCAACAAGAATAGGAAGCATCTATATTTCAAAATGATGGACTGGAAATTGTGAGAGAGTGCAGGTAAGTGTAGAATTCCGTTGCTTGCTGTATATGACCAGCAGGATTGTAAACACATAGCATACACAGGCTTGTTCAATAAACAGTGTAACCCATTAGAAGCAATCAGAAAACACGGTACTGGAGCCAAACCAGCTTTTTAAATGTTCATGCCCAACAGTGTTGCCTAATGTAAACCACATGAACAGAGAGCCAAATGTTCATTTTTATGACAAACAATTATAAAACTGACCATACTGCGCCATCTTGTGGTGGTAACTAATAATCACTGTAAAAGAATGATTTATAGAATTACTGAGCATATTTCCACTATGGAAGACAGTATTTTATACCTAATATCACTTCACTTACTGTAATCTTTAAGGTATATCTAAGGTCAAACATTTAAAACCCATTTTTTCTGCCATATGTGCCTCATCTATGGGATTTCCTATCACTTGATTATTTTCCGTCACTTTTAGCCCCAGTATCATGGTCACAGAACAAAAAGAGAGGGCAATCTCCTCAGTGACAGGGGATCTATTCCTTCTCTATGCAGAACTGAAAAAAAGTTTTGGATTTAGATACACTTCAACCGGCGTGTGCCAGGAAACGCATAGTTAATATGTAAAGTTGGGGTAGACTTGCATAAAATGAGTGGTCTGAGACATCATCAGTGGTGACTTTTGATCCTTGGTATTAAATTAATTATAATATTCCAGTGAGGACTACAGTCTTAGTTTATACCAATTTTTGCTGACATTAGGCTGCGGATGCAAACTACTGACATACCTACACTATGTTTATGGAGTTTTCCCTTTCAACTCTGGTGTTCTGCAATTATGGATTAATCGGCAATACCTGTTCTGCTATAGCATATACAAGCTATTCTTTAGACCAGTGGTCTCCAAACTGCGGCCTGGGGGCCGGATGTGGCCCTTTGCTTGCTTTTATCCAGCGATTGGATCAGCAACAATGGGGCATAGTTCCTGCCACTGACACATAATGAGGCACTATTGCTCCCACTGGTACTAATGATGGGTCACTATTCCTCCCACCGGCACCAATGATGGGGCACTATTCCTCCCACCGGCACCAATGATGGGGCACTATTCCTTCCACCGGCACCAATGATGGGGCACTATTCCTTCCACCGGCAGCAATGATGGGGCACTAATCCTTCCACCGGGACCAATGATGGGGCACTATTCCTCCCACCGGCACCAATGATGGGGCACTATTCCTCCCACCGGCACCAATGATGGGGCACTATTCCTCCCACCGGCACCAATGATGGGGCACTATTGCTCCCACCGGCACCAATGATGGGGCACTATTGCTCCCACCAGCACCAATGATGGGGCACTATTGCTCCCACCAGCACCAATGATGGGGCACTATTCCTCCCATCGGCACCAATGATGGGGCACTATTCCTTCCACCGGCACCAATGATGGGGCACTATTCCTCCCACTGGCACCAATAATGGGGCACTATTCCTACCACTGATACCAAAGGGACACGGTTTACCCCCGCTGACACCAGGATATTTTCTATTCCCACTGACAACATTCCGCCCCCCTAAAGTCTGAAGGATAGTTAACTGGCCCTTTGTTCAGAAAGTATGGAGACCCCTGCTCTATACCTATCTGCTCCCTTAAAAAGGTCAGTATATAAGATATGTTTGTGCAATTGTCACCTTGAGGATATGTGGTGGACATTTTAGAGCTGTGAATTATGCTTTTAAAGCTAAACTACAGCCAGAACCAGTTTTGGGATATGTACACTGTAAAAATAAAGTGCGTTCCATGTGAGTATGCTGGAACATTCTGTAAAACTCCTTTTCATCCGCTCCATAGTAAGTGCTGAACATATGGCGCTAAGGACTTACACTGCCAGCTGGAATGCGGCTCTGATAGTGGGTTGCTCAATCTGCAGCCCATCCATTAAGTATAGACATGATAGACATTGTGAGAAGCAGACTTCCTAGCTTCTAGTATTGTCGGAATCACAGACTCTAAGTTGCCCCTATCCCTTAGGGCGGGGTAAGCAACCTCGGCACTCCAGCTGTGGTGTAACTACAAATACCATCATGCCTTTAGGAGTCAAGCTTGTGATTGTCAGGGTCTTGCAATGTCTCATGGGACTTATAGTTTCACCACAGCTGGAGGGCCGAGGTTGCCTATCCCTGCCTTAGGGCTTGGGCTTCAACACCCATGCTGAGAAAGCCAGAAGGAAAGAAACTCAGCCTTTGGGGTGGAAGATCCTGACAATCTGGCAAAGCCCATAAAGTGTCTGCCAGTATTCTTACCAGGTCAGCATACCATATGCCCCTGAGTCAGTCCGGAACACTGGAATGCCTCCATTTCACTATTGCAAAGCAGACAAGGAATTTGTTTCAGAGGAGAGTAAGCAAAAATCAGGGTGAGCAACTAGAGCATCCACTGCTTCCGCTAGAGAATCCCAGAACCTGGAGACATTAGGTAAAGCAAAAACTGGATTTTTTGTTACTGACCGTAAAATCCCTTTCAGTCACAAGCAGTGTCAAAGGAAAATTTCCATAGAGGGGTGGGTGCTGTGTGCATCAATGAACTCAATGAGAGAATGGGATTTTACTGTAACAAAAAATCCAGATTTCTCTAACATTCATTGTCAGACATGCTCCTTCTTCTTTATCCATTACCAAACAGGGATGTCTCCAAGCAGTGACCCAATGAGGGGCAGGCAAATCAACCAATAGAGAAGAAACCCAGGACAACATACCAACACTCGGAATCACTCCAGGGGGTGTCTCCAAGGCCTAAAAAGCAGCCTGCAACACTTTGCGGACAAAACTAGCAGCATTATCAGAAGATTCCGACACCTCAATTCAATAGAACTTAGTAAATGTGTGCCTAGACGACCAGGTCACCACCTTGCAGACTTGAGAAACAGACGCCTGATTTCGGAATGCCCTGGTGGAGAGTGCTGTATCAGGAAAGGGAGGTTCCCAACCCTTAGAGGCATAGGCTTGCACAATCCTCTGTCAAATCCAATGGAAAATAGTGCTAGAAGAAGCTACCAAGCTTTACTTCTGACCATCCGTGAGCACAGAGAGACTCAGACTTCCGAAAACTCACCATCACAGAGAGGTACATCTGAATCGTGCAAACCACTTCCAGGGAATCCAAAGCCAACTCCTTAGGGTTCGATGGCCGAAGGCACACAGAAGAAATAATGTCCTCATTCCAATGAAAATCTGACACCACCTTTGGTAAAAAGGAAGGGGGAGGTCAAAGCACTACCTTATCCTTGAATAAAACCAGTTAAGGTGGTTTATAGGACAAAGCTTCCAATTCCGAAACTCGCTGCACAGAGGTGATATTGACTAGGAAGGCAACTTTCCACAAAAGTGTAAGCAAGGGAATATCCCGAATGCTCTCTGGTACAGGTAGAAGCGCAAAGAGTGCAAAATCTGGTGCAGCTGTGCATGGTAGCCAATCAGCTTCTAACCTCAGCTTGTTCAATCAAGCTTTGACAATAAAACCTTGAAGCTGATTGGTTTCTGTGTGGAGCTGCACCAAATTTTGCACTTTCAAGCTTAGTAAATCAACCCCACTGTGTCTTCAGAGACCAGGCAAGTGCTGATGCAATGCCTGTAAGTGGCACACTAAAGAAGAGACTGAGGATGACCATGCCAAATCGCTGCATTTGAAGAGACAAAGCTTCAGCAGTGATGTATAGAAGAGTCTTGACTGAAGATTAAAAAATTAAAGAATAATAAGGCCTCATACACATGGGCGTTATGAAAAACTAGCTGTAAAGCTAGTACCGCTTCTAGGAAAAAAAGCTGTGTAATCACCGTTTTGCAATGTTATCACCGTTTTGCATTGGCGTCAATGCGCATTTTTCCACGGTAACTTTAAACCGCATTTATCTGTCTCTATTCAAAATCAATGGTTCCCTATGGGAGCCCATTTATTTGAATAGAAGTCGCACCAGAAGTCGGATCATGATGATCCGACTTGCGGTGCGACTTGTGTTCTGAGGATCTTGAAGGGGAATCCCCCCAAAAATGAAAAAAAAAATTGTGTGGGGTTCTCCCCCAGGAGATACCATACCCTTCGGTCTGGTATGGATTTTAAGGGGAACCCCCATGCCATTTTGACACCCCCTTATGACATCACCGCCCGAGGCATGATGGGTGGTGACGTCATAAGGGGAGGTGCCTTCGGATGACATCAGCAGGTTTCCCCGCTCCATGCCAATAAAAGTCAATGCACAGCACGAAGACAGCATTAGTCCAGGAGATCGCGTCGTGTGAACATTGGAAGAACAGAGGGAGAAGACAGCAGAAAAGACCCGGCAAAAGACCCCTCAGAAGAAAGAAGACGTCGAATGAGGGAGAAGAGACGGAGAGGGAGAAGACGCTGGAGCCGATTTAATAAAATACTTTAAAAACCTGTGTAGTTTTTTTAGGCAAATAGGTAGGGGTACAATGTACCCCATACTCATTCATATAGGGTGGGGGGCTGGGATCCCCCTTGTTAAAAAGGGTTTCCAGATTCCAATAAGCCCCCATCCGCAGACCCGGATAACCAACGGCAAGGGTTGTCGGGAAGAGGCCCTTGTCCTCATCAACATGGGGACAAGGTGCTTTGGGGTAGGGGCACAGGGCCCCCCGCCCCAAAGCACCCACCCCCCCATGTTGAGGGCATGCGGTCTGGAATGGTCCAGGAGGGGTCGCTCACTCGTTCCCCCCTTTCCTGACCTGCCGGGCCGCATGCTCGGATAAGGGTCTGGTATAGATTTTGTGGGGGACCCCACGTAAATTTTTATTTTTCATTTTTTCGGGGGTTCCCCTTCAAGATCCTCAGCACACAAGTCGCACCGCAAGTTGGATCACCATGATCCCACTTCTAATGAAACCAATGGGTTCCCATAGGGAACCATTGATTTTGAATAGAGACAGAAACACATCTTAAAGCTAGCACGGAAAAATGTGCATTGACGCCAATGCAAAACGGTGATATAATCGCGTTTTTTCCCCTGGCATCAGTACTAGCTTTACAGATCGTTTTTCATAATGCCCATGTGTATGAGGCCTTAAACTGCTAGCAAATAATTGGTTAGACTTTAACACAGCAGGGCTGAAGAAAAGGCATCCATTCTAAACTTGAAAAAATTGAGGCATGCTGGTAGAAGAAGGGATTATCCTGTGCTGGCCTACAGTTGCCAGGGTCCAATCCTCCAGCAGTATATGTGGTAATATGGTAAACTGCAATGATCAAAAACTTCCTGTGCCCCCCCCCCCCCCATGGATGTCCAGGAAACACTAGTTAATGCAGTTATTCTTCAAATATAATGAAATCTATTTTTAGTGCAAGCAGTAGAATTGTCTAAACCTGCCTTGATATCAGCCTACCTGAATGGCAGCACTCAAATTAGGAGATGTGGCAACAACCAATCAGGCTTTCTATGCTGTTCTGACAGAAAGCATTCTGAAAAGGGGGGGGAGCAGTCAGCAGGTCATCAGTGTGCAATTTTCCTTTAGGCTCCATTTCTACTAGTGCGACTTATGACACAACATCGTATGACAAGTAACATCCTATTTATTTCAAAGGCACCCATTCAAAACAGTGTGACAAAGTCACAGCAACTTTGAAAAGGTGCCAGTGTTCTATTGTGCTGTGCCCATTGTCGAAAAGTGCCCACGATGGGTCTGCGCATGCATGGCATTCCAGCGATGTTGATCAGCTGTAGTGACGTAACAGCGCATGCACAGATAGTTACACTGAAGATACTATTCGACGGGCACTATTCCAAGTTATACAAACCGCGGAGGGAGACCATACTTCTCACATTCCTCACTGTTGCGGAGCAACTTTTCTGTGTGCTGAAGGGTGGGTTTGATGCGTTAAAAGGTGGGTTATGGCTGTGTCCATGGGCAGGTTGCAAGACACACAAAACCCGGCCTTCAGCACAGAGAAAATACAGCCCGCAACAGCGAGGCAGAATTTGAGAAGTACAGTCTCCCTCCACAGTTTGTATATCTTATAATAGTGCCCGTCGTATAGTCTCCCATGTAATTATCTGTTGGTTACATCATCACAGCTGATCAACATATCTGCCATAATGCCGTTATGACCCATCGCGGACACTTTTCGACAACGAGCACAGCTCAATAGAACACCGGCACTACTTTGATCCAGACAGTGTAAAGTCACAACGTAGCATCAAAGTTGCACTCCAAAACGCGTGACTTTGGAGTCACACTAGTGGGAATGAACCCTAATAGTTCAATAAGCAAGGCTGGGGTGTGTTCTTAACCAAGGTTAATAAGTGTATTTGGCAGGGGTGCCTGGATCAAAAATCTTGGCTGCACAAAATTTCAAATCCCTGGAAGTAGCATATAGCCCATGCATGTATTTCAAGTGTAATTTGCTTTTTGTCCGGAAATCATATCTAAAGAAAACCTGTCAAAAGAGAAGTAGGGAAAATGGTCACTACTGCTAGTCCTCTTTCAATAAATAATGGCATTTGCCTGTCACGCTAGTCCTCAATACTGGCCACAATATTTTGAATCACTGTAGGATTAACCAACCACATTGATAATTATTTAGTGATTTTATAGAAAAAAAAAATGGAATCATCATTGGCGATACCAGCTGGGCTAGGAGAGGGAGAAGAGGAAATGGGTAGCTACACGAGAAGATTTTGATATGATCAACAACAAATTATTAATGCATTAACCGATTGGATTCATTAGGTCTTTTAGACTCATTGAGTAAGTAGGAGTTAATTTAAGTTGGAATACAGGTATATGCTTTCTTCAGTACATTTTGCTACCCTATTTAATTGGCTTCTTCATATCTTTTATTTTGTAAAGATATGTTTTTTTTATTTGGGAAATTACCTTTGCTTCCTTGAAGACCACTGTACAAGTCAACATATTCCCTAGTAATACATTCTGACCTGGAACAAATATACAGATTTAAAAAAACAAAAAAAAACAGAAGTTCATATCAACATGTCGTTTAAAGTCAGTGCTAAAAAACAGACACCCTATAGAATTTAGTAATCTCAACTGATCCGAGCAAAAAAAAAAAAAAAAAATCAGTGAGTAGATTGTACTTTCACTGCATGTCAACAAACGTCATTGTGCATAGTCATGTGATAGAACGTGCTTTCATTTATTTCCATGGAAAAACACATTAAGATGTGGTTCCAGCCTTAGTAAACTAAGGCCCTAGGTGACCCCTACTGTGTTGTATCCTGTCATTTTTTTTTATTTACTCTTTCTAGCCCCTACCCTACCTATACTCACCTTCCTTGCATTTCTCACTGCCCTGTAAAACACCCAATTCTTCTAGGTATGGACCTCCTCCAAGATGCAGTGCTCAAGCCTTTGCAGTCAATTGCCAGGCCCAAAGATTCTGAGATGAGGGAGGGGTTGATGTCATTAACCCTGTGTAAGCTCAAACATTGTCCAGCCTGAAGCTTACACAAGGTTTGACTCCTGGGTTGTACAAAGGACCGGAGTGGCAGGGCGGGTAAAAGAACTAGAGTCTCACAATATGATTTCCAGGGAATTCCAATTAACACAGCAGCTTCCCAATGTATTGTCTTTGAAATAAAGTCAAACAGAGACGTGGCTTTAGTGAGAGTTTTAATGGTACAAAATGATTAACAGCTACAATTTAGGCATTTCCCGGTAACTGGGTTTTAGGGCTACTTCAGAGTATGCGCCATCACACTGGTTCATATACAGAGCACTTGTTGTCTCAGAGGAGGTGGCAACTTTAAGGCCTAACACAATAGGAATGCATTCATATCAGCTTATGTAGAACCACAGCCAGCACTATTATTTAACTGATAAGATGCATTCTCATATTGTTATAGCCCACAAAATGGCACCATCACAAAGTTTAGGGAACAGGTGCTCTTTTACATATCTAAATATAATTACATTTGCCACTGTAAAACATTGAATTATAAGAGAGTGCTGTCAACATCAAAATCTTCTGCTCCCACATCAGTGGGCTGCCGAGGAAGGTAAACCCAGGCTTCTGCACATCCTTGTGGCAGCCATTTTGGGCCACATGTTGGAAGTATCTGAGAAAAGAAGAGAGTTGTTGCCTGCATGCGACCAATCAGCTTTTCATTGTTTGTGGGCCAGGTTAGTAAGTTAAAGACAAGCTGACTGGTTGCTGTAGACAACGCAGATAATATTTGAGAAACTTAGATACGAGGCCCCTTATTTTTCTTGCATGTAAACATGTGTACGTTTTCCTGCAAATATAGAACACATAAGCACTTATAAATATAACACTGGATCATGAACCTACATCATGAGGAACATCTGGATTTGTACCCCAGAGTCAAAGTAAATTACAGTGAAAGGGTTACAATTATTGTGACTCAACGTATTAGTCACTATAGAATGAAGCTCAATCCTAAATCCTCTGGGGATCTTGAGTTCCTTTGCTGCTCGCAATTAGATCTACTAAATTAGTGCCTCTTACAGAGACTGGGCTGCATTTGATGGACAGTCCACAACCCCCAGAATATGGCCACAAAGTAGGAGATGGGTCTGTTGTAAATGGATCCCACACCATGGCCATCACCAGAAGTGGGTTGTTGGTAAACCAAAACCTGTTAACAGGTCATTCTTTAGCAGGCCTTGTGTGTTTTGGATTACCATTAAGGGATATAGAGGACCTGACAGTCCCCAGAGGGTTTAAAACGGTTTTATAGACCTACAAAATGTTGGTGTGACCTGATATCATTACTGCAGGGTGTGAAGCCAAAATCCACAGATGCAAGTAAATTGGATGGTGGAAGGCTGTGTTGTATGTCGGCTGGAATGTGTTGAATGGTCCTCTACTGCATAACAACCTATCCTGTATAAAGATATTTAACAGTGTATAAAAGACTTACCAACAACTTACAAATGGGTATATACTGAGAATTTCCTCCAGCTCAACGTTACAAAGACTGAAATTACTTTCTCTTCTGTTTTAGCATTCTATATAACGATAGGTAAATGCTCTATATTACAATTTAAAGAAGTTGTTTGTGTGAACCCTACATGAGACTTTAGTTAGGTGTTGCCACCATATTGCTTGCCTGTACAATGGTTCTGCCGCTGCTCAAATGGTCTTACTAACAATACATACGAGTCGACACATTTTGCTCACAGGTACGATCTATCTACGGTAAAATAAAGGCGGTGCAGAGTGATAAACCCCTCACTGCTGCTACAAGCAGGAATCTGAAGAACCCCATTCTCATTCAGCATTGAAAACTATTTTAAATAACACAACCAAAAATTAACATTTTCTGTTTGTGGGTGATTTAAACATGGTATATCTATAACATCATTTTTAACAACTTTAGTTGAGCACAACTTTTCTCACAGTCTCAGCACATGACAAGCAGTAAATAAAAAAAAAAAGAATCAATCAGATCTAGTCTTTTAAAGTTTCTTTCATTTACTTGCTTCCAGTGAAACGGTTTCTTGGTTTTGGTGTAAGCAGTCCCTAAATAATGATTACCATGGTACAGAACTCAATGGGGTAGATTTACTTTGGTGCACCCGGAATCTAGTGCAGCTGTGCATAGTAACCAATAGGCTGCCGGGTTTTATTGTCAAAGCTTAATTGAACAAGCTGGAATTAGAAGTTGATTGGTTACTATGCACAGCTACACCAGATTCAGTGTGCTCCAATTGTAGTAAATCTCCCCCATTTCCTCCTTACAGTTGAGTGATTAGCTATCTCAGCTGCTTGGTTGCTGTTTCAACCTAAAAAACACAAACCTTACAAAGTATTATTTTACTAAAAGAGTAGTTGATGCTTGGAACAGACAGTGAGTCAGTAAACAGCAAACACATTTAAAAACAATTGGGAAAAACAAATCTATTCTCAGCCAAAAAGGTTAAAAAATTGGTTTTAAAAAAAGAGGGGCGATTCAATGAATGAACTTAGTCTTTTTCTGCCATCACTCTTCTAGGTTTCTATGTTCTCTGAAAAGAAAACCTGGAAAAGTCCTATTAACTGCACTTTAACTGGACACATTTGTCAAAAAGGTATTGTTTACCTGGTTCAAGGGACAACTTAAAAATAAAGTTTATAGCCTTAGTCATTGACCTTGGTCTCCTCCTTTAGACATGGGGGGGGGGGGGGTTACAAAACTGAGAAGCCCAGATTTTGCTGTTGCTTACTCATTAAGCCAGACAATAAAAAAAATACAGCAGTTCATACATACATACATAGAAGCATCTTACTATGTAGCTGCATTGTGATACCCAATTTCCCCAAAAGGCTGAATCTAAATATGGGCTTTTGTAAATGACCAAATGCAGCATGCTTTTAGGTGTATTGCGACCCCAGACTTTTCCGAGAACCCTACAAGTTCCTTGTGAGGCGATTCTGCCTTCTTTGTGAGTTGTTTATAAATAAATGCCCATGTACTCAAGTCTTAGGGTACATTCACACCACATGTGGTGGGACTGCGTTTGGTAGCTTATTCCAGTGCAGTATGACCGCATGACAAGGCAAAATGCCTTGCCTCTCTATCTGCCCAGTTTACATCGCTGTGTTGCAGTGGTGTAAATACGTACTGCTTTGTTTTAACGCAGCAAAGTGCGAGGCACCATGGGGCCAGCACAAAAAAAACAACAAAAAAAAAAAACAGTGGGCTGTGCCAAGATCAGCGCATCATCACTGCGCTGATATCGGCCAGACTGTACATCAGCCGGTGTGATAATACCCTTATTACTGCAATTAAAATCCAGAAGCTATGTAAGGAATGGACCGCTCTGATATTACACAAATTTTCCATAAAGGGAGGGATGTCCAAATGTCCCCCTTAAAAGCAACTGATTTTTGCAAATGTTTTTCAACACATTTGCAATAAGTGCACTTACACGTTTGGGGGCTTAATTATTTACAGCACATATCAAAGCACCTCATACAGCAGGAAAACTAGTTTGGATTTGGCCAGTCTACACCAACCAAAATGTATGTTGTGAATACATCTTTCTGCTCCTACAGAAAGAGATTGGTTACATGGCACCTTCTTTGACATCATCATGAAAATTGCTTGGCCTGACAAAGATCCCACCTTCTCCTACATGCTCAGGTGGGCAGGAGCGAAAACATGGTGTAGAATCCAAGGTTTTGGGACATTAAAGGATGGCCAATGCTAAACCAACTTTTCTACTATTTGGATATGCTTAAGCAGCATGAAGTTAAACTCATTAAGCCCACAAAAGTAGATTATAAGTGCTCTTGTTCTTTATTATTATTTTTTTTATTACTCTAACTCTCTATCCAAACATTAATGTTTAGTTTTGATAGTTATAAAGGGCCTAATTTATTAAGCAGATCACAATCAGTGGTTCTCAACCCTGTCCTCAAGTACCCCCAACAGGCCATGTTTGCAGATTTTTCGTCATCTTGCACATGTGCTCTAAATCAGTCAATGGCTTGGTATTTTGGAAATCTATTTTATCTAAGAGAAATTCCCAAAACATGGCCCGTTGGGGGTACTTGAGGACAGGGTTGAGAACCACTGACATAAGCACACCAAGCACCTTCACAATGAAGCCTTCTATAAGCTATTTGACTAGCCCATTCTTACCAGCACCCGTGCCGCTTTCAGTATTTAATCTTCTTCAAACTTTTATAAAATTTACCCCAGGCCAGATATGCAGTTCTCCAAACATATCTCGAGGTCTTCAGCTTCTCTTTGAACCTCCAATTTTTTCGTTTATGACATGTACATAGGAATCTCACTTGCAAGCATGCATTATATGCATACTTGACATCCATTCCCATTGAAAAAAAATAGACATCTGTGTCATAAGCAGTAGATATCATCCTCAAAAGATGGATATCCTAGCTTTGAAGGCTCTTCTGGATCTTCTAGCAATACAAATTCACATTTTACATTAAGACACAAACAACCTAAGGAAAAAAATACAAACATAAAAAGAGGAAATTGGGTAGATTTCCAGCTTGGAGACAGGCAGAGGAGTGATGAGGATAGTATATTGTGTTAAGGTAATATTCTGCCCTTGAGCTGATAATGTAAGGACAAGTCAGTGAGGGATTGTGCAGTGTTCTGTCCAGGCACACAACCTGAATTAACGTTCTTCTTAATTTTGTATTACTGTAGTATAGAGCAGTAAACCAATAAGAATCCTCCATTTAATGAGGTGCTGTTATTCATGTTTTACAGGGAGAGGATCCCAGCGGATTCCGATATCAAGGATATGCTACATGTGATTATAATCGTCACACACTAGAATGGTGGTATACATCATTATATACACAGAGGGCAGTGCATGGGTACTGTACTAAACCCAAAGAGGTAATGGATTCTATCAGGTATGAGATGCTCACGATCAGTACAGATTACTAAGATGTAACACTGTACCTGAATTACATAAAGATGCATTTTATATGTGGCGCCAAATCTTTCGAATGAGCTACCATTGTTGTAAAACCTTCTCTGTATCAAATCCCAAACAATTTTTGTGGCAATACTGAGATGGAATCTGAAAAAGATATACTTGCTACCAAAATTTTTATTAAAAAAGTCTCCATGATACAGTCCCTAAAATGGTTTGCCAGTGGACTACTTTTTGCGCCACGTGGAGATGGGACTGGATGAAATGCTCAACCTTCTGCAGGCTGAAGGTATCCATGGATTTTTTCACTTAGAAAGTTAGTGGGTTGTTATTTGTAGATCCAGAGCTCCTGTTTGCACAGCTACTGTATGTGGCAAAGGCCAATGTATTTACTCTCCAACAACGGGATGTGTAAATTTATAGGATGGGTGGCTTCACCTAATGTCAGGGAAAGCACTTCGATCTTCATCCAAGCAACTACTGCCAGCTCCGTTCAGTGACCAGCTTCATCTAATGACAAGCAAAAAACGGCAAATGTAATCTGCACAGTTACTTCAAGCACTGGTGTTGTCACCCAGACAGTGACAGCAAAAACTCTGGTGGCTTCATTTAGTCATAGACATCAAGCAATGCTGGTGTCCTGCAACCTTAGAGCACTGCTGGCCTCACAAAGACACCAGAAATTGGTGAATTACTCCAAGCTATGGCAGGGAGGGCACAGACAGACTTATCCACCCAATGACCATGAGTGCTTCTGATCATCACCTAAACAGTAAGAGTGAATGAAAGCTCTGTAGGATTTAGATGATAACAGCAAGAGACAAGCTGCAGAATCTCTGTAGTATTCATCCAGGTATGGACAGAAAAATCTTTGCTGGTCAGACCATTTTTCTTTTTTCTCCCCAGGGAAAGCTGTGCTTCTGGCTCTGCAGAGAAGTATCAGGAAACAAGTTATTCTCTGTTGGATAAATCAGGATCTTCACATTATGGACTGGTGCTCTGAACCTACAAGATGGCTAAAAAAAAGGTTTCCCCCGGTTTGAAAGATGGGTGAAAGGAAGAGGGTGCTTTGAGTCATGCTTAACATGGTGCAAAGTTCGAATGCACAAATGTGACAGGAACACATCTTCACAGGGTCACGGGTTCAATTCCACATCATGCTCCATCAATAGGAACTGGCAGATGGAAGGGTCAGCCTCTTTCCAATGTATATACTAAAAATATATACAAAATATTAAATTAGTTACACAATAAGAATAACTTAAACACATCAACATTTAATACCAATGGCTTATTTCACAACTGGTGTGCTTTTGCCGCACTAAAATGCACCTTTCCAGCATGATAAAATCACATGAAAAAATAGTCCCCATTGAATTCTATCTGTTCACATCTCTGTGCTACACGTTTTTAAAATGCTCTGTATTTTTGTGCGTATTCCATAGTCAATGGAAATGCACCAAAAATGCACCATGCTTTTTTAAAGGTGGATTTTTTGAGGCACATTTCAGGTTTTTTTTTTTTTAAGACAACGCATTAAAAACGCCCTAACAATGCACCAGTGTGAACTTGCCCTAACCGAAGCAAGAATGTACTCAATCTCTCAAATCACAACCGACTTAGTAAACCTAAAACAATTTTATTTCATTATTATAAAATATCATACAAGTCAGTCTGATGAAGTATTTACAGTGTTAACCATAGTTCTATAGGTTATTCATTCAGTTCAACCAACATAAAAAAAAAACAAAAAAAAAAAACACACACACCTACACCCACAGTTGATCCAAAGGAAGGTAGAAAAAAACCCCAATAAAGCATGGTCCAATGTGCTCCAGCGGGGGAAAAATACCTTCCTGATTCCCCAAGAAGCAATCAAATATTCCCTGGTTCAACTTTACCTATGGAATGTTAGTATCCAGTTATATTATGTACATTTAGGATAGAATCCAGGCCTTTTGTAAAACTATCTACTGAGCAAAAACCTACTCTTGAGGGTGTCTATTCCACATTTTCACAGCATTTTCTGTATTCGGAGATTAAGTCTCTTTTTCTACATGTAAAGAGTGCTCCCTTGTCCTCTGTGACGACCTTAAAGCGGAGGTCCACCTCCTGCCGCCGTTCCTTTAAAAAATAAAAGTCAGCAGCTACGCATACAGTAGCTGCTGACTTAACTTGAGGACACTTACCTGTCCTGAAGTCCAGTGATGTCCGCAACGCCCACCAATGTTCGGATCGGCAGGTTGAGTGCTGCCGCCACCATTGAGGGTAAGGGAATCCGGACGTGTAGCTGTTCGGCTTCACAGCCGGGCCCCCATTGCGCATGTGCTAGCCGCCGCTGCGCTTACCCATTGGCACCGGCGGATGAGGAGGAGACAGCCTGGCTGCTGACGGCCGCAGCCCTGGGCTCCCGGATGCGTGGAAAAGGTGTCCTCCCCCCCCCCCCCCCGAAAGGTGCCAAATGTGACACCTAAGGGGGGAGGAATCCGACCAGCGGAAGTTCCACTTTTGGGTGGAACTTCGCTTTAAGGTGAAGAACTCATCACCAAGTTTACTATATGGACCCCTTATGTCAGAGCTTGACAAATTTGCTTAGAATCTAGGAGCCAGCCGAAAGTTAGGACCCATTTTTTTTAAATTAACTGCCCAGCACGCAGAACTGTCTGTGGCGTTGGGCAATAAGAATATTTAAAAAACAAAAAATAAAAAACTTTTTTTTGTTTGTTATAAGATTTTGCAAATAAGTTATTTTTCTCCTTCACCGATGTGTGCTGATAGGCTACACTAATGGGCACTGATGAGGCGGCACTGACAGGTGGCACTGATAGGAAACACTGAGATGGCACTGACAGGTGGCATTGATGGGCAACACTGAGGTGGCACTGATAGGCAGCACTGAGATTGCACTGACAGGTGGCACAGACAGACAGCATTGAGATGGCACTGACATGCAGCACTGAGATAGCACTGACAGGTGGCACTGAGATGGCACTGAAATGGCACTGACAGGCAGCAATGAGATGGCGCTGACAGGCAGCACTGACGAGGTGGCACTCTCCGTCCACAGCGGTGGTAAGGAAGGGGAGACCGATCAAGCCCCCAACCTTAACCCTAGCTGTCAAACTGGGAAAATGATGTCAGCGGTGGGCGGGCAGTGAAAACAAACCGCGCTCATCACAGCACCATCCACCAGAAGGTGACGGTTCGCAAAAAAGGGATTTTTTTGTATAACTTACCGTAAAATCCTTTCTCTGAGTTCACTGACAGACGCAGCCTTCTTATGACACATGGGGGTTATGCTCATCCTATTAGGAGTAGCCTAGGCAAAACAAACAAAAGTGTAGGTTGGCCCCTCCCAGGGGGCCGTCCTCACCTTAGCATATAATCCCCCTGCTCTGTACAGCACATCAGTTCGTAACAAGCTGTACAAAACCAACACAGAGGGGTGGGTGCTGCGTCTGTCAGTGAACTCAGAGAAAAGGATTTTACGGTAAGTTATACAAAAAATCCCTTTTTCTCTTCCGTTCACTGACAGACGCAGCATTCTTATGACACATGGGGACGTCCCAAAGCTGTGCCAATCAAGAGGGGTGGGCAAAATCATAACAACTGTACCCAACAGAGAAACGCCCTCTCAGGCGGCGCTAACTGCGCCTATACTGCCGCTTGTAATACTTTGCGGCCAAAAGCAGCATCCGAGGATGCTGAAACATCAATTTTGTAAAACTTAGTAATCGTGTGCACTGAGGCCCAAGTAGCCGCTTTGCACACCTGGGACACCGAGGCTTGGTGTCTAAATGCCCAGGACGTACTAACTGCCCTGGTGGAATGAGCCGTGACTGGAAACGGGGGAACCTTACCCCGAATCTCATATGCATGAGTCACGGTCTTCCGTATCCAACGAGACACGGTAGCTGACGAGGCCGCCATACCTTTGCGCGACCCTTCCGTCTGCAAAAATAAAGAATCAGACTTCCGAAAGGAAGCTGTAGAACTTAAATGCACCCGCAAGGCCCTCACCACATCCAAAGAAAGCAGCTCAACTTCTGTGGGATGTGATGGGTGCGGGCACAATGAGGGGAGAACAATATCCTCATTTAAATGAAAGGAAGAAACCACCTTCGGAAGAAACGAAGGGGAAGGTCGCAAAACTGCCTTGTCCTTATGGAGGACAAAGTAAGGTGACTTGCAGGATAATGCTGCCAACTCCGACACCCGCCTGGCGGATGTGATAGCTACCAGAAAGGCCACCTTCTGCGACAACAACTGTAAGGGAATGTCCCTAATCCTTTCATATGGCGGTTTCTGCAACACAGAAAGCACCAGATTTAAATCCCACGGTGCTAAAGGTGACCGTATCCGAGGAGCCACATGACGTACCCCCTGTACAAATGTACGGATCAATGAATGAGACACCAAGGGCCGTTGAAAAAGAACCGCCAGGGCCGAAATCTGCCCCTTAAGCGTACTTGCTGTAAAAATGACAGTACTCTGTATACTCTATAAGAGCGGGGGTTCCAACCCCCTGCCTCGCACCAGGTAATGTAGGCCTTCCAGGTCCTATGATAAATCTTACGTGAGGAACTCTTACATGCTTTTATCATAGTAGGGATTAAGGAGTCAGAGACACCCCTATCCCTCAATACCTGGGACTCAATAGCCAAGCCGTCAAAGCCAGCGAGGGTAAAGCAGGGTGCAAGATGGGCCCCTGAAACAGCAGGTCCCCGTGAAGCGGAAGCCGCCATGGAACCTCTGCTACCATCCATACTACGTTGATATACCAAGGACGCCGGGGCCAAGCCGGAGCTACCCAGATTGTCGGGATTTCCTCCGCCTCTACCCCGCGTACGACCCGTGGTAGAGCCTTTAGAGGAGGAAAAATGCACAGCAGCCAATACTGCCCTCGAGGCCTGTGAAACACTGCCCCCTGACGGATAAGAGCCGCCTCCGCGGCTGTTGCTGCGCTTTTTGTTCCGCCCTGATGGTTTACGTACGCCACCTCCGTGGCATTGACCGACTGAACCAGAACCGGGCGGCGCAGCCCTACTGTCCCACGGGACAGTCAGAGCTTGATCGCGCTCAGTTCCGGTACCTACATCGACCAATTGAGGGGAAGAAAACTTCTCCCCCCTATTAAGGCCGGAACCTGAATCCCCCAAACCAAGGGTCCTCGGGACTGACACTCCGACCTGATCGGCCTGTCCAGGGATAGAGGAGATTTGTTCCACCGCGACTAAATTGCCTTCCGCAGGAGCCGAGTGTTCTGGGCGTAAGGTATCGCTTCGCACGTCGACCTCCTGAGCCCCAACACCCGTATACAGAACCGTAAGGAGAACCACTGGCGCGATCACAGGGTTCGCCCAGCCTGAAGCATTAGAAGCTTGCTTGGTGTTAGGAACACCCCAGCCTGTACCGTGTCCGGCATCAGACCCAGGTACTCCAGCCAGCGTTCAAGATGACTTCTGTCTGCTGAGCGCCTGACTGGCACCTAGAGGCGCCTCCTGACGCTTCTGCGGAAGCCTCCCGTTTGAGGGGAAGGACTTTTCTGGGGGCAGAGAGCTGCATGCAACCCCAGACACCGGCCCCCCACACTTGAGGCGGGTGGGGGCCACCCATCATGCGGAGGCAGACTTGTCCTCCGCTTTTTCGGGCTTACGCTGCCAGGGCCCCTTGTTGCGGTCCGTAAACGCCTTCCCGGCCTTGCCCGCTGGGCTGGGAGCCCGAAAAACCCTCTTCTGACCAGAAGAGACAGGACCTTGCCTACGACGGTGTTCTCGCCGCTTCGGCTCTGGAGGGAAAGCACTCTTCCCTCCCGTAAATCCTTAATATTTTTATCAAATTGTGGGCCAAACAGACGCTCTCCCTGAAAGGGCAGGTCTGCCAGAGCTTTCTTTGAAGCCTGGTCGCCCAACCAAGAGCGGAGCTACAGCATCCGCCTGATAATTGAAAAAAACAAAATTTTTTTTTTTTTTGACAATATGGGAAGAAGGTCCAAAGTCGCATGGCATATGTAGCGGAGACCTTCTTCCAATGTTGCATCCACAGTACCTCAGCCTGTGCACATTCACTAGACAAACTAGTGCACAGAGCGGCAGCGTGCTCGCGAAGACTGTGCCGCCATAGCAGTTGCTAGCGCCGGCCGCATGGCTGACCCAGCCAACAAGAATAGTGCTTTAGATACTGTCTCTGTGCGGCGAGCGGCCGCCTCCTTAAAGGATGGAGACCCCTCCAAGGGGATGGTGGTTGCCTTATTCACACGAGCCACGGCAGGGTCCACCACCGGGGAAGCCCATCTCTTAGTAAAGCTTTCCTCAAAGGGGTAGCGAACAGCAAAGCTTTTAGGCAAAGTCAAGGAACTTGGTGGCTTCCGCCATTCCTTGAACACTGCCTGTTCAAACAACTGATCAGAAGGGTAAGCCCTAGGGGACCTAGGGGGTCTAAGCGGTCCACAAACATATGCGGACTCATGCGACTCCCGTTTGTTCCAGTCGCATAGAGTCGCGAATATCAGTGATCAGTGCTTCCACTATAGCTTTATCCCACAAACTAGGAGCCTCCTGATCCTCTTCGCCCTCTGAGGGCGGCTCACCCTCTGAAAGATCCACAGGTGTGACCACTGAGGTGCTTTCTAGATCCGAATCCTCCCCTGAGGAAAGGAGGAGGGGGTGGGCGCTTCTGGGGGCCCCTCGGAACGGGCACCCCTGCCCGGGGAAAGAACTCCCCAAACACTGCCCTCAGCTGTTCCAAGGACACTAATGATCCTGGGGTGGACTGTAGATCTGCAGGTATACCTGCCATAGAATTGCCGGCCTCTGACATCTCAGCCCGGCACCCCCGCTATGTAACCACCACCTCTACCCCACAAATCAGCCAGGGAGACCCGGGCGGATTACACCCACCGCTACCGGTACCCAGGAAGTGCCAGCTATACTTGCTGTTTGATGCCTCAGCACTCCAACCGAAGAGCAATGCCCACAAACTGCTGCACGTCAGGAGCTTGTTACTGTGTGTGAACCATGCTGTCCAAGCAAAAACCGGAAGCCCACACCCGTTTTTAAGGACTTCCTGCACAAGGACTGCAGTTCTCCCAATCGACCACTGGAGGCCGCCAGAGAGCAGGCTGGAAACCACATGGTTCTCAAACAATGGACGCTGCCATTACACACGTGCGGTCGGCCATGAACGAGCTGTGCTCCAAAATCCAATGGCGACGACCCACCTAACACCTGCTCCGGACGGTCGGTGCAGATTCGAAAGGTTAGTGCAAAGGTGCCTGCGGGGGATTGAGGGGGGAGTGGGGGGAAGGCCTCTAACAGACCCCCACCGGCTGACCACCACAGAGCTGCCCAGGTGCCCACTCTCCATGCCTCTAGGGCGGAAGAGGGGTTCACTCACCAATCCGACGGGCGCAGCGGGTAGCCACCCGGAGCAGACCTACCTCCCCGCAAGAAGGCATGCTGCTGGCCAGGCCACTGGACAGGTGAACCAGTCACTGGGCTCTAGTGGGTTTTAGCCACTGGCCGCCCACACGGAATGGGCGCTATGCGGTGGGCCCCCCTAAGGGGGTTTGCATAGCGTTGGCCGGACTGGGGAAAGATTAGGATTCGAGATATCCTCTATACCACCAGCCAGCTTCTTGATAGCAGTCTTCCTTAGATGAATCTTCAGGAGACCGCTGCTCCCATAGGGAACCAGGTCTACTCCTTGCACTAGGCAAATAAAAACTGATGTGCTGTACAGAGCAGGGGGATTATATGCTAAGGTGAGGACGGCCCCCTGGGAGGGGCCAACCTACACTTTTGTTTGTTTTGCCTAGGCTACTCCTAGTAGGATGAGCATAACCCCATGTGTCATAAGAATGCTGCGTCTGTCAGTGAACGGAAGAGAAAAAGGAGTTGAAGTCCGCGCCCCAGCTGCTGCGGTGTAGCCCAGGAGCCAGGACACAATTTCCAGTCACCATTGCTACCTGGCACCTGGGGTTTGTCGAACCCCGCCTTATGTATTTATACATATTGATTATAATCCCCCCTCCCCTTAATCCCCTCTTCTCAAGAGAGAATAAATTCAGCTCTCGCTTTCCTCGTAGCGGAACTCCTCCATGCCTCTTATCAGTACTTTCTCCAGTTCCCCGATATCCTTTTTGTGAACTGGTGCCCAAAACTTGAAGCGGTTGTATACCCCCCAGCTTGGTCATTTTTACTTATAGGTAAGTGTATAATAAAGCTTACCTGTAGGTAAAATGAATATCTCCTAAACTTGCACGGTTTAGGAGATACTCACCCTGCATGGAGCCGCTGATGTCAGCGGCACATGTGCTCTGAAGGTACGGCGGATCATGCCGGAACGGAGGACTTCTGCGCACGTGTGGGAGTGACGTCATCACGGCTCCGGCCACTCACAGCACCGAAGCTCGCAAACCCGGAAAAACAACAAGGGAACATGTCAGCCCCCTCAGCGGTGACCGGGAGCGCTGCGGGAGCTTCGTTCTAAGATAAACATTTCATAATGTGCTAGTATGCATACTAGCACATTTTGCTATTGTCTTGCAAGTTTATTTATTTATTTTCAGTGGTTTACTAGTGCTTTAACTGCATATTCCAGATGAGGTCTAACTAATGGTTTGTACAGGGGCCAAATGAAATCACTTTCTCTGGAGTCAATACCTCTCTTAATACAAGAAAGGATTTTGCTTGCTTTGGAAACTGCAGCTTGGCATTGCATGCCATTATTAAGCTTATAATCTACCAAAATCCCAGATCCTTCTACACCATTGATTCTCCCAGTTGTACTCCCCCCTAGTATGTATAATGCATGCATATCCTTAGCCCTCAAGTGCATAACTTTACATTTATCTACATTAAAGTGGTATTAAAGTCTTGTTTTTTTTGTTTAACCACTTGCCGACCGCGTCGCGTACATTTACTGCTGCAAAGTGGCTCCGCAAATCGCCGTATATAAACGTTGAATCGTGCAGCCAAAGTTGCGGGCGGCACGCTCTTGTGCCCGCCACACGCTGCGTGAGTGCGGCCGTGGATCGGGCGGACTCGATGTCCGCCGGCGACCCGCGATCGCCTAATACAGAGGCAGAACTGGGAACCGCCAATGTAAACGCGGGGGTTTCCCATTCTGTCAGGAGACATGACACAGATCTACTGTTCCCTGTGATCGGGGTCAGTTAGATCTGTCATGTCCCTGCTAGCCCAGCCCCCATATAGTTAGAACACAGTGAGGGAACACACTTAATTCCTTGATTGCCCCTACAGTTTAACCCCTTCCCTGCCAATGACATTTATACAGTAATCAGTGGCTATTTTTAGCTCTGATCGAAGTATAAATGTCAATGGTCCCAAAAGTGTCCGATCTGTCCGCCACAATATCACGGTCCCTTTAAAAAAAAAAAATAATAAAAAAAAAAGGATGCAGCTCGCCACCATTACCAGTAAAACATAATAAAAATGCCAATAAGCAATTCCCATAGTTTGTAGATGCGATAACTTTTGCGCAAACCAATCAATAAACGCTTTTTGTGATTTTATTTACCAAAAGTATTTTCTCATCATCCAACAGGGATGAACATAGGGCGGAAATTATGCATGTATAAATCAGTAAGAGGTTTAAACAGCTAGCCAACAAACTTAACTGAAAACACACCGGCCCAGTACAATGATCTGTCTTTGCCCTAGGGTGCACAGGGGGCGCAAGAATGGAAGGACCTCATATGACATCCTCTCAGGAAAATAGTGCCCCCGTCCGGCCGTATTAAAGGCCGGGCAGGAGTTGGTTAAATAACTACACTGCAGCATGAATGGTAACCTAAACACATTATGAATCAGTGTTTCTTGTACAAATAATCTTAAGGAGGCACTCCGCCCCCCCCCTCGAAAAAATGAAAAGTCGGCAGCTACAAATACTGTAGCTGCTGACTCTTAATATTAGGACACTTACCTGCCCAGTGTTCCTGCAATGTCAGCACCCCAGCCGATTTTCAGATCGGCTCTCGGATGCTGCTGCTGCCATTTGTGGCAAGGAAAACCGCCAGTGAAGCCTTTCAGTTTCACAGCCGGTTACCTACTAGGCATGCGCGAAGCGCGCTATGCTTTCCAACCTGGCAGCAGAGGAAGGAGGAGGGAGGCTGAACTTTCGAGGGACGGCGCCACGTCGCTGTCTCCCGGAAGTGGGGAAAAGTACCTGTCAAAAACAGGTACCCGTTCCCCCCCTTCCCCCCTAAAAGGGTGCCAAAGAAATGTGGCACTGGAGGGGGGCGACAACGACAGATAAGTGGAGGTTACACTTTTGTGTGGAACTCCGTTTTAACATTATTCATTCATTTATTGTTGGCATGCTATGGCCAGTATTGGCAGACTTTTGTTCACCTCAGTACTGATTCTTTATCCATCTAAGACTATGACAAAATACAAAAGCAGCTTGAAGTAGGTCAGAAGGAAATCAACTACAGGTCAAATGCACCCGCAATGAATGATCTCAGAAATACTTCAAACTGATGTCAAAATCAAGCTGCATTTGCCCATCGATGCAAGCCTAAGGCTCTATGACACAGATATTTAGAACACAATTCATTCTCTCAGACTTACCCCAGGCCCAGAGCCAGAATATGAGAGATGAATAAAGAAGGGATAAACACTTTCAGGAACTCTGCAGAGAAAATGCCTCCTTTCTTCATGGCGCCAGTCTTTCTCATGCTCAGTGAAACTGAGCGCTTGGGGTGGCGGAAATGAAATTCCCTGATAGAGAAATAGGGGAAAACACAGATCATTACAGGAACCTCGGGCATGACTATAGTGCAATTATTAAAGGGTTAAAAGGCAGAATAATATGTGCACGTCTTATAAATTAAAAATTGTTTAAAATTCAACACTGGTAATATATGTATTACTTTAGCATTAGTAATGACAAGATTTTTGCCTTATAAATGGGCCCAAAGTTGAAAAATTGCTCTCGTACACAAGGGATATACAGGTGTGGGAGAGTTAGAAAAGTATAACTGCACACCTATATTCATTGTCCCCTCACCTACCTTACACCTGTCCTTATCCAGTGAGATATCGCCGACTAAAGTGCAGGGTTGCTAGTCAAAATCTTTCTGTCCAGGCTCATGCACAGGTATTTTTTTTAAGTGAATCTGTGTCCCAGATAAGGGACATTAACATAGTTGAGATTTACAATCCTCACTGACCTCTGTAGACACAGACACTGTGCAGCAATTCATTTGCAAAGATCACAGCAGAAGCACTCAAGTAATTTAAAGTGGAATTAAACTAAAAAAAAAATGCTGGCAGGAGTTTTATAACTGCTTCCACCTGCCTGTTAGCGCTAGAGTACACTGAGCTACACATGTGCAGCTCAGCATGCATTTACAGAACTGCTCTGTGCCGTGATGATTTGACTCCCATGAGCAAGAGTAACATCATTGCGTACCTGGAAGAAAGGCTGGGAAAAGATGGAAGCACCTGTGATAGCCAAGAGTAAGAAGGTAATTCTCCTATAACATGCTAATATGCTGAGCATACTAGTAGATTATGGCATAAGGCCTTGTTCACAGGAGTGTACTATAGCACATACCTGTGCAAGGGCAGGGTTTGCCCACACAGGGATACACAGGTGTTCTCTGCATCCCCCTGTAGGCAATCCTATTCATGCCAACTGGAATGCTGCAGATGCACAGACACAGGCTGGTCCTCAATTTAACAGCCATATGGGCAATGTGTGTTTTGGGCCGTGCGCCTGCACGACTGTTGGAAGCAGCGCCTGCGTCTGTGCAGCCACTGCGTTCCAATTTACATGAATGGGACTACCTACATGGGGATACACAGAACACTTGTTGCATCTACTTGTGGGCAAACATGGCTCGTGTGAAGGAGGTGTTTATCTCCTGGAAGACATTTTTTAAAGAAAAGGCCTAATTTTGCTTTAAGAAAGCTCTCTCAACAGCTCAGCTCACAAATTCTAGCGCACATGTTAATTTTAACCTTCAACAAACTATTAATTTTAGCTAAAACCAGATCACACATTCATTTAGCCATATATTTTTTTAAAGTGAAACTTCACTCTCTCAATCATTGACTATTTTTAATCCATATGCTTTGAGCATTAGTAAATAGATAGGTGAGTAGATCATATTTGCTGGTTTTAAACCTTTTTTCATATTTCTGCAGTTACT
>BLSH010530744.1:459091-471584 GCA_018402905.1 Glandirana rugosa
ATATATATATATATATATATATATATAAATAAATAATGTGGTTAGCCGGTATTGAAATACTGTTGACTATATATATATATATATATATATATATATATATATATATATATATATAATGTGGTTAGCCGGTATTGAAATACTGTTGACTGTTCAATTCACTTATTGTTACTAATAGAACAATGTTACCGTAGACTTTGAGCCCTATATAATCTGTGGTTCATTTGTACAACAGGGGATTCAACTACACAACTTTCGTCTTTGTTTACCCTTAGTCTCAATCAAACATCACATACCCCGACACATCGGTGTCTGGTCAGTCAGGTTACGACTGGGCACAGGTTTCGGTTTTCGTGGATGTTTACAGTACACTCGTAGTCTTGACCTGGTACCTCGATACCTTCTTCCACCGGACCAGACTACTTAAGGCAAACTCAATGTACTACAATATATATATATATATATATATATATATATATATATATATATATATACACACACACACACACACACACACACCTTATTGTAAGACGCATATGCTAATATGCTATTTAGCATGGTGAAGTACACAAGGTTCATTGCAGCCTGGGGCTGAGCAAGTGTCACAGAGCAGGTTCTTCTACTGCGTAATAGTTGTCAATAATTAGAATGGCTTTGAAAATATTTGGAGGCACCTATTTAATTAGGCTTCTGTATTATGGAAGTGACTGTACTGGGTTTTATAGGGCAGGCCCTGCTCTCAGTCCCTGAACACGGTTTATAAACGCATTAGGAGCTGAAATCCAGCAGCCTTTATGATTTATAATACGGTTTATACTTGAATCAGGACTGAACTAAAGTAACCAGCATTTCCATCCATCAAACCAGGAGGAGTTTCTAGTTGATCTGATAAATCAGACACAATATTTTGTTGTCTGTATCCTCCCTGCTTTATAACAGTCAATTAGCAGTGCTAATTTTGTTGACTAAAACACTTTAGTCGACTAACTTAATACCATTTTAGTCAACTAAAATAGCACTAAAACTAAAATGCCATTTTAGACAAAAGACTAAAACTAAAATGCCATTTTAGTCAAAAGACGAAGACTAAAACTAAATTGAAATTTGACATCAAAATTAACACTGGTCTGTAGTGCATGTTCATACCTCAATACCATAAATAATCGCATATTAGATTTTTCACTCTGGCAGTATATGAGTGTGGAAATTGTAGAGAAAGGTTTAAATAATGCATTACAATTTAACTACACCCATTCAAAGACGACTAAAGTGAGTTTTAGTTGACTAAAATGATTTTAGTCGACTAAAATATACTGGAGATTTCAGTCGACTAAATACGACAAACAATTGCAGAAGACTAAAATGGGACTAAAACTAAAATGCCATTTTAGTCCTAAGACTAAGTCCAAAACTAAATTGAAATTTGCTGCCAAAATTAACACTGTCAATTAGTCAATGTAGTGTCAGTGCCCACCCATATCTACGGCATTTTGATAAGGAGGGGTGGCCACACCAAGGTTTCTCAATTCTTTCACATGTGTACGACTACTACTTAGAACAATAATGATGCAAGGTCCTTTGCCCTTTGCAAATTGTTTTGGGCTTACACCATACGGCCAGATTAAATACAAACACAGCTTACTAGACTTCGTACAACTGACCACCTCCCGGCCATTTAAGAGTTCTAAAAGCCGGGAGGCGGGCATTTGGGTCATGTGACTGCTGTGATTGGCTGTCAAATGATCCGAAAGCTCCCGATTGCAAGTATGCATCGGGAGCTTACAAATACCGCCATCTACTGTGCTGGGAGCGTGCAGAGAGCGCACTCTCACCACGGTAAATTGTTTACACAGGGCCACATATATGCGGCCACTCTGAGTTAAGGCCCACCCGCCAAGAGGCCGCATACATGCGTTCTGTCAGCACCAAGAGGTTAAAGTTCAACTGTAGCAAAAACCTTTTATTTAATTTTGGTTGTAAACTGGAAAGAGCCTCTTAAATATGGTACACAATAAGACCCTTTTCACACTGGGGTGGTTTTCAGGCGCTTTAGTGCCAAAAATAGCGCCTGTAAAGCACCTGAAAACTGCCTACCCTGCAGCCCCAGTGTATAAGCCTGAGTGCTTTCACACCTGGGCGGTGCGCTTGCAGGACATGAAAAAAAGTCCTGCAAGCAGTATCTTTGGGGCAGTGTGGGAGCGGTGTATAAAACGCTCCTAAAACACCCATGGCCGTTGAAATGAATGGGCAGCACTTCGGAAACACCTGAAAGGCACTTTGTAAGCGCTGCACAACGGGGATTTTTAACCCCTTCCTGGGGGGGTTCAAAACGACCGGCTAGCGGCCAAAAAGCACCGCTAGAACAGTGGTAAAGTGCCACTAAAACTAGTGGCACTTTACCACTACCGCCCACACCACCCCAGTGTGAAAGGGCTCCAAGTAAAAATTAGAGAAGTGATCGCCTGGTTTTCCTCAACTGGTCGCAGCTGCAGCAGAACCTGAGGGCGCTACTCATGGTACGAAAAATCTCGTACAACAAAAGGCATTTTTTGTTTAGACATAGGAATGCTGTACGTAGATTATATTATTGTTTCTGATCATTCAGCAGTCTTTTGTATCCAACTTCACATTAAAATGAAAATCATTAGTTCTGTTAAGGTGCGAGAAAAAAATTTGGGGCTTGCCCCTTTGGATATTTTCATTTGGAAGATCTGAATCGGCTGTGGAAAGTTGTGTACACACCATCAGAAAATTGTACGATTCTTCCTCGTACGAAAATGTTCACCCGATTTTCTTATAGTCTGTACCCTACTTAAGTTTTTTTTACTGCCATATGTGTACCTACTGCTTTAATGTAACAATAAATGTATTTATTGTTACATACGGTATGCCCAATAATTATTTTAATATATTATAGATTAAACATCCCTTGGCTTACTGACGAAGCAAAAAACTGTCAAGAGAAGGCTGAACCCCCTCCACCATGAAACTTCATGTTAATGGGCCTCCTAATGGCTTTAGATATCTGAGAAAGTATGGTGGTAATTTTGGGACGCCTGCCTTGACACGCAGCTATAACAACTTCAACTCTTCTGGGAAGGCTGTCCACAAGGTTTAGGAGTGTCTATGGGAATGTTTGACCATTCTTCAAAAAGCACATTTGTGAGGTCAGGCACTGATGGGGATGAGAAGGCCTGGCTCGCAGTGTCAGCTCTAATTCATCCCAAAGGTGTTCTATCAGGTTGAGGTCAGGACTCTGTGCAGGCCAGTCAAGTTCCTCCACCCCAAACTCATTCACCCATGTCTTTATGGACCTTGCTTTGTGCAGTGGTGCTCAGTCATGTTGGAACAGGAAGGGGCCATCCCCAAACTGTTCCCAAAAAGTTGGGAGCATGAAATTGTCCAAAATGTCTTGGTATGCTGACGCCGTAAGAGTTCCCTTCACTGAAACAAAGGGGCCAAGCCCAGCCCCTGAAAAATAACCCCACACCATAATCCCCCCTCCACCAAATGATTTGGACCAGTGCACAAAGCAAGGTCCATATAGTCATGGATGAGCGAGTTTGGGGTGGAGGAACCTGACTGTCCTGACCTCAGCCTGATAGAACACCTTTGGGATGAATTAGAGTGGAGACTGCTAGCCAGGCCTTCTCATCCACATCAGTGCCTGACCTCAAAAATGCGCTTCTGGAAGAACGGTCAAACGTTTCCATAGACACACTGCTAAACTTTGTGGACAGCCTTCCCAGAAGAGTTGAAGCTGTTATAGCTGCAAAGGGTGGGCAAACTCAATATTGAACCCTACAGACTAAGACTGGGATGCCATTAAAGTGGTTGTATACTCTATTGTTTTCAGCTAAGGTAGCTGACATCTTAGCCTCGGTTTAATCTGCAAGTGCCATGACGCTGCACATGTGATCCATTATGACACCACCCTTTGGATGGTTTGCTAGTTTGGTTGATAGCACAGTCAAGGAGACAGCTAGCATTTTCTTTGATACGATCAAATCGATGGGTTTACTTCAGCTTTAAAGTTCTTAAGCCTGTAAAGGCAGGCGTCCCAATACTTTTGGCAATATAGTGTATATGTGCATTTAACAAATGTTATGCATGTTATTTACCTATAAAAGCCTCCCTTATGTAGACTGCTGCTGGGCGCCTCCATCTTGCATGTGATGTCAGCAGCCAGTAGACTCAAGGCAGTCATTCAAATTCAAGTGACATTCTATAGTATTCCCCTTTACTTCTCCCTAGCAGCTACAAAATAAGGTTATATAGAGAGGAGAAGGGAGGAGCTGGGCCAGCACACACGTTAGACACATCCAAAAGAGGAAAGGGATATGGTGTGCACAGAAGAAGAGAATTGACATTTTCTGAAAAGTCAGTTCCCTAGTAAGATCAGAGGCAAATTGCAAACACTTTTACCTGCAATTTTTTAGGTTGGTTAGAGTCTCTTTAAAAGTCAGGAGCTTTATACTGCTAGTTTACTTCAAGAGTGAAAACATGGGTTGAATTAAAGTGGTAGTAAACCCCCCTATCATTTTCAGCCAAGGAAGCTGCCATTTTGGCCTCTGTTTAATCTACAGGGTGGGCCATTTATATGGACAGCATAGACAATTGCCTTCAGATGACCCCAAAGATAAAATTCTAAGGGGGTCAGATCGGGAGACCTTGGGGGCCATTCAACTGGCCCACGATGACCAATCCACTTTCCAGGAAACTGTTCATCTAGGAATGCTAGGACCTGACACCCATAATGTGGTGGTGCACCATCTTGCTGGAACTATGATGTCGGTGATAGGGAATTGCTGGCCATCAAGTCGGCTTTGGAGGAATGGCGGTACCTCCTGGAAGGAGCAGCTCACCCGGTATTGGTTTTTACTGACCATAAAAAAACCATATGCTGTGAAGATACAAGATGTGCAGCGCCTGAAACTACGGATACTGGAAGCCTGTGCTAGCATTTCTCCTGCGGTGTTGCTATCAGTGTGTGAAGAGTGGGAGAAGAGGGTTGCATTGACAATCCAACACAATGGGCAGCACATTGAACACATTTTATAAGTGGTCAGAAACTTGTAAATAACTCATGAAAGAATAAAGTTGCGTTAAAACCAAGCACACCATTGTTTTTCTTGTGAAATTCCCAAAAAGTTTGATGTGTCAGATGACCTTCTTCCTATTGAAGAAACAAAAGTTGGATTCAAAATGGCCGCCATGGTCACCACTCATCTTGAAAAGTTTCCCCCCTCACATATACTAATGTGCCACAAACAGGAATTTAATATCACCAACCATTCCCATTTTATTAAGGTGTATCCATATAAATGGCCCACCCTGTACAACTGCTATGATGCTGCACGTGATCAGCTATGACACCAGCCATTGGATGGTTTGACTGTTTGGTTTAGAGCACAGCCAATGGGAGTGTTAGATTTCCGGCATGTGCCGGAAATGTAACTGGTTTTTAAACTGTTAAATGGATGGGTTTACTTCCCCTTTAACCACTTCCCGACCGCCTGACGTGTTTTCACGGCGGCAGTCGGGTTGCTGTACACGAATCGCCGTAAAAAGACGGCGATCTGCGAATGGCCGCTAGGGGTCACGTGCACCCGCCGCACTCCTGATGAGCGGCCACAGGCAAAGAACGGGGAACCGCCGATGTAAACACGGCGGTTCCCCATTCGACAGCGCAGGCATGGGAGATCTACTGATCCCTGTCACTGGGATCAGTTAGATCTCTCATGCCCATGGTAGCTCAACCCCCCCATAGTAAGAACACACCCAGAGAACACAGTTAACCCTTAGATCTCCCCCTGCAGGTTAACCCCTTCACTGCCAATGACATTTATATAGTAATCAGTGGACATTTACATTTCTGATCGCTGAATAAAATGTCATTGGTCCCAAAAAAGTGTCAAAAATGTCCGACATGTCCGCTGCAATATCGCAGTACCGCTAAAAATCCCAGATCGCCGCCATTACTAGTACAAAAAATAAATAAATAAATAAATAAAAACCCCAGAAATTAATTCTCATCCGTAAACGCGGCCACTTTTGCGCAAACCAATCAATAAACGCCGATTGTGATTTTTTTATCACAAATATGAGGAAGAATATACATCGGCCAAAACCGGTGAAAAAAAAATGTTTTTTTATATTTTTTTTTTTGGATTTAAATTTTAACAAAAAGTAAGAAATTTGGGTTTTTTTGCAAAATGGTCGCTCTTCTTTTGTTTATAGCGGCGATCAGAAATGACACAGAGGCGATCAAATAACACCAAAAGAAAGCTCTATTTGTGGGAAAAAAAAAGGACGCAAATTTTGTTTGGGTACAACGTCGCACGACCGCGCAATTGTCAGTTAAAGCGATGCAGTGCCGAATCGCAAAAAGTGCTCTGGCCCTAAAGCTGGAAAACCTTCCGGTTCGTAAGTGGTTAAGGAATACATTAGGTAATATTAGCCATACATGGCAAGATCCACAGTACAAACACCACTGTTTCTGTTGTTACCTAGTGAAAACATACAAACTAGTTCCATATACTCTTCCAGCTCAGTGAGCACTGATGTCACAGCAGACAAAAATAACTGGCTTCAGGTATTAAAGGGCCATCTTATGTAAACTCCAACACATTACAGTCCTACTGCAAAGTCATGTAAGGGAGCAACAACATCACAGGACCTAACCCAGTAAACGTTTCATAAAAAGCTCAGCCTCCTGTAATTCTCTTTAATGCACACCAAAGTGTACTGCTGACAGAGCTGTATTTATTATGGAGTTCATTTCCGGAGGCAGGCCTAGCCCGATAATCACCCTTTAACTAGAAAATAAACATTATCGAGATAAATCCATAAGGCAACAAGCAAGTGTCCCATCCCATGGGATAGGTTAGTACTAGTACACTGCAACACAGGAGGACAGGGTTCAACTCCAACAAAGGACCCATTGTTCCCATTCACATTCCAAATACATATTGGCTTCTACCCATAATTCACTACAAATTGTGTGCGGAGGATTGTAGAAGGAAAAATAGACCATGAACGTTTTGCCATTGAAGAGACTGATGTGACTGGCTTAATGCTCTCTGTAAAGAACTACAAGATATGCCATTGCATATAAAGAGAGAAACTATAATAAATAAAACGCATGTCAACCAATCAGAATTCATCTCTCACTGACAAATTATATCAGCTAGCTTTGGGTTACGACACTTTGTTCATGATATTCTCACTGTGCAGATATTAACCACTTAAAGGACCAGGCCATTTTTTGCGATATGGCACTGCGTCACTTTAACTGACAATTGCGCGGTCGTGCGACGTTGTACCCAAACAAAATTGATGTCCTTTTTCCCCACAAATAGAGCTTAAGAGCAATAAGGGTATATTGATTGGTTTGTACAAAAGTTATAGTGTCCACAAAATAGGGAATAGATTTATTGAATTTTTATTTTTTTTTATTTTTTACTAGTAATGGCGGCAATCAACAATTTTTAGCGGGACTGCGACATTGTGGCGGACAGATCGGACACTTTTTTTGGGCCTAGAGAATTTATACAGCGATCGAATGCACTGCTTACTGTATAAATGACACTGGCAGGGAAGGCGTTAACACTAGTGGTGATCAACGGGTTAATTGTGTTCCCTGGGAGGTATATCTAACTGAGGGGGGGAGTGTACTGACAGAGTAGAGAGAAAACGCTGTTCCTGATCACTAGTAAGAGCAGATCTCTCTCTATTCCCCTGACAGAATGGGGACCTGTTTGTTTACATTGACAGATCCCCATTCTGGCTCTCTTGGTGGACATCACGGCTGCCAGTAACGCACATCGGCTCTGGTGCCATGCGCGCGCGCCCACTGTATCTATGGCACGAACCGACATACGGCGAATCACGCAATAGGGCCAACCTGCCGCAGTATAACTGCGGAGGCTGGTCTTTAAGTGGTTAACCGGTTCCCCACCGCGCGCCGTGTTTTTACGGCGGCAGTGGGGGAGCCCTGCGCGAATCGCCGTAAATAAACGGCGATTCGCATTTTGGCCACCAGGGGGCGCGCGCGCGCACCCGCCGCACTCCTGAGGAGTGTGTCCGCGGCTCGGGCGGACCCGATGTCCGCCGGCGAGCCGCGATGAGCGGCTACAGGGCAAAGAACGGGGAACCGCCGATGTAAACACGGCGGTTTCCCGCCCTGTCAGTGGGGCATGAGAGATCTACTGATCCCTGTCACTGGGATCAGTTAGATCTCTCATGTCCATGTTAGCCCAACCCCCCCACAGTAAGAACACACCCAGGGAACACACTTAACCCCTAGCTCTCCCCCCCAGGTTAACCCCTTCACTGCCAATGACATTTATACAGTAATCAGTGGACATTTAAATTTGTGATCGCTGAATAAATGTCATTGGTCCCAAAAAAGTGTCAAACATGTCCGACATGTCCGCTGCAATATCGCAGTACCGCTAAAAATCGCAGATCGCCGCCATTACTAGTAAAAAATAAAAAAAAAAATAAAACCCCCAGAAATGAATTCTCATCATCCGTAAACGCGGCCACTTTTGCGCAAACCAATCAATAAACACCGATTGCGATTTTTTTTATCGCAAATATGAGGAAGAATATAAATCGGCCAAAAACGGTGAAAAAATTTTTTTTTATATATTTTTTTTTTGGATTTGAATTTTAGCAAAAAGTAAGAAATTTGGGTCTCTTCTTTTGTTTATAGCAGCGATAAGAAATGACGCAGAGGCGATCAAATACCACCAAAAGAAAGCTCTATTTGTGGGAAAAAAAGGACGCAAATTTCGTTTGGGTACAACGTCGCATGACCGCGCAATTGTCCGTTAAAGCGACACAGTGCCGAATCGCAAAAAGTGCTCTGGTCCTAAAGCTGCAAAACCTTCCGGGGCTGAAGTGGTTAAAGTGAGAGTGAACTTCGACGCATGAATTTTACCTATAGGTAAACCTATAATAAAGCTTACTTATTAGGTACTGTAAATATTTCCTAACCATGCACTGTTCAGGAGATATTTACTGTAGATGCAGCTAGTGACGTCCCCAGCGCATGCCCATGCCGTTTCTTCAAAGTCCTGTGCAGTAAAGGCGGCTCCCGCGCGGAAGGAAGACCGGGTGAAGATGGACGCACCTTCAGTGGTGACAGCGTGCCACTGGAGGGCTTTGTTCTAAGGTAAATTTCACATAATGTGCTAGTATGCAATGACAATGACATTGCCTTACAGGTTTAAAAAAAAAAAAAAAAAAAGCCGGGGGTTTACTGCCGCTTTAAAAAAGAGAACTGAGGGAATATTTTTTTTTTTGTGGAATCATGCTTGGTCCGATGCTGCATCGGTCACCCTCCAGCTCTAAGGTTGAGAACTGAGCAAACACCGCTGATCGCTCGGTTCTGAGTCTTCCCTAAGCAGAGAGCTGTGACTGTCAGTCAGTGGCTCTCTGATCTTCACTCCTATGATCCACAGAAGTACAGCCAAACAAAGCCTGTTGTTCTAAAGACCATAACATTTGCCAAAGACAATAGAGGCTGGTGGAGGTGGAGGTGGAGGTGTTATCTTACTGCCCACAGGCTAGGATAGCACTCAAGAATGTTTGCATGGGGTGACCCAGACCAGGATTATCCCTAAACAAGAATGCTCATATGGGGTGACCATACATATCCAGTAGTGGCTACATGGTTAGCACTTACAACACTAGGATCATCAGTTCAAATCCCAACCACGGCACTACCTGCATGGAGTTTGCATGTTCTTCCTGTGCCTGCATGGGTTTCCTCTGGGTACTCCAGTTTCCTCCCACACTCCAGGTTAATTGGCTCCTGTCTAAAAATTGGCCCTACTATGTGTATGTATGAATGTGAATTAGGGACCTTAAATTGTAAGCTTCCTGAGGACAGGGACTGATGTGAATGCACAATATATACATTCACCAGTCACTTATTAGGTACACCTGTTCAGTTGCTTGGTAACCCACATTGCTAATCAGACAATCACATGACAGCAACTCAACCCATTTAGGCATCGAGACAGAGTTCAAATAGAGCATCAGAATGGGGAAGAAAGGGGATTTAAGTGACTTTGAACATTGTGACATTCAGATGGTAGGGTCAGAATTTGGTGTAAACAACATGAAAGCATGGATCCATCCTGCCTTGCATCAATGGTTCAGGCTGGTGGTGGTGGTGTAATGGTGTGGGGGATATTTTCTTGGCACACTTTGGGCCCCTTAATACCAACTGAGCATTGTTTAAACACCACGGCCTACCTGAGTATTGCTGCTGACCATGTCCATCCCTTTATGACTACAGTGTACCCATCTTTTAATGGCTACTTGTCAGAAAGTTTCAAATTATCTCAAACTGGTTTCTTGAACATGACAATGAGGTCACTGTACTCCAATGGCCTCCACAGTCACCAGATCTCAATCAAACAGAGCACCTTTGGGATGTGGTGGAACGGGAGATTGGCATCATGGATGTGCAGCCGACAAATCTGCAGCAACTGCGTGATGCTATCATGTCACCATGGACCAAAATCTCTGAGGAATGTTTCCAACACCTTGTTGAATCTATGCCAAGAAGAATTAAGGCAGTTGCTGATGGCAAAAGGGAGTCCACCCCGGTACTAGCAAAGTGTAACTAATAAAGTGGCAAGTGAGCATATGTAAAGAGCTGCATAAAATTGTTGGCGTACCTTTAATAAATAAAAATTGTAAAATAAGGCCTATGAAGAAGAGGAGGAGTGAACTGCCAACATCTCCAATGCTGGCTTACCAAGTGAATATTTATTGCAATAATTCAAGGTTTTTTAATGTGTAATGAATACCACCATATGAACCATAGACGGCACTGTTGGCAGGTGACCCATACAGTTGGTCCAGCCAGATCAGGGGGTTGCCATCTATTCTCTATGGCCACCATAAAGCAGCGTGCATAAATCTGTTCAGCAAGGGCTGTCAAACACAAGTATACACATGAACCTCGGGTGCCCCACGGGATTCTGCACGTCTATATATATTGCCAATTAAGAGGGTGATGACAATGACGAGCAAGTACATCTTGTGCTCAGACCTAGATTTAGATCTTGCTTCTCAGAGATATGTGCTGTTGTGTTTGTTTACATGGTCCTGTAAGTTTTATGAAAGACGAATACCTGAAAGCTGTCTTTACTTGTGTGCATCTCAACATCAAAGGTGATTTGTCCTTCTTCAGGTGAGGGGCTGCATGACAAAGTTAAAAAATAAAAAGAACAGATTAATTGTCTGGCTGAAAAATAGACATAGACAATGACAAATACACTGTAGAATAATAATCAATTAGGTCCAACCATGAAACGCTCAAGAGTGAAGGCATGAAACACTAGAATCAAAGTGGCACCCTTGTCCAGATAATGAAAATATGCAACATTTAGGATTTACATAGAAAAAACACTGAATTACCATATTAGGATGTCTGTTTTAATTAAAATTCTGTACTTGCTGGTATAGTTATTGGATAGCTCTAAAAGTAGCTGCTTAACTCCCAGCCTACCAACCAATACACACTCATCCCAGGGCAATTGTCCAGTCTTATCCTTCCTGCAACCCATTTTCTGATAGTAAATATACTCATCTTGTCTCTCCTGCTCTTTCTGCAGGAAGCACTCGATCCAGCAATAGCACCGATAGCTGCTAGGCCCCTGGATTACTGGAGAAATGAAGTTCATATGAAAACTGATCTACTGGTAGAGTCCAGGAATAATGTCTGAGCCTGAGCTCCCAGTTCCATCTTCCTACCAGAGCAATTGCGATGGGGTCTCAGCAATGTACACACAATAGCTATATGTGCCTATGTTATCCTGAGGAATACAGGATATTTTTGTACACATTGAAACAGCTTTACTGTTTGCAATATCCGTGCTAAAGAATAAACATGTTAAAGTGGGCTTTCACGGTTTAATTTACTTTTTTTTTTTTTTTCTTCATACTCCACCCTGTCCTCTGCCTCTATTGCTGCTTAGATAAGAATGACATATACTCTGGTCCTGCAGCCTCCTGTGATATCCACGTCAGATATCCCAGGAAGCAATGGCTTTTACGCAGTGGCTGGAGGAGGAAGGACCTGGCAGTGCATCTTTATAAGGCCCACCGCAAGAACCAAGAAGGGACAACTGGCTCCCGATGACTTAGGAAAAAGAAGGTGGCCATTCTGGCGGGATGAATTCTGTATTTCATCAGAGCAAGTACATAAAACCCAAAATTGCCAGCAAAAAGGCTATGTAAGGATATAGGGCCTTATTCAAGTAAGCAAAGCTTAGTACAGTATATTATGGCTGTATTGTGCCCCATGTCCGGGGCAGCTCTCGGACACACCCCTTTCCGTTTGACTTTTAAGCTCCCCACAGCAGGTCAGTTGGTCTTTGGCCACTGAGATGACTGCCCTCGTTGGGCTGGCTGCAAACCCCGTTCATTTCAAGTATGTTCCCTACCTACCCGGCATTTATGCTCAGATAAA
>BLSH010530744.1:496316-506942 GCA_018402905.1 Glandirana rugosa
CGACGTTATATTGTTTCTCACTTTTTACATTCCCCCAGACTTATGAAAGGCATGGGTGACATATACAATGTTTGTTCTACCCCAGACATCCCACACACACACAAAAAAACTGATACCGGTTAAGTGTTTTAAGGTATTGAACCATTAAGACGGAACACTCGAGCAACTAAGACATTTCACACTTAAAGGCACTAGCCACATGAGGGGACCCGGACCGAACACTCCCAATTCAGTATGTACAGTCACACGGTACAGTACACGACCTTTCCACTTCGTGCCGAGGACATTCATTATTCACAACTAATCTACTACATTTATTAACAACCAAAGGCAGCACATGACATGGCACACTGACATGTATGACTTAACCCTCACAAGCCAGGCCCAGGGGAGTACACCGATCACGGAAATTCACACTTTACAGAATCAACGAGCTCACAAGGCAGAATTACCAAGTTATGGAATTTTGTGAATTGGCCATAGTCAAAAAAACA
The DNA here is from genome assembly GCA_018402905.1 of Glandirana rugosa. Taxonomy (NCBI): domain Eukaryota; kingdom Metazoa; phylum Chordata; class Amphibia; order Anura; family Ranidae; genus Glandirana; species Glandirana rugosa. The sequence goes on from BLSH010530744.1 coordinate 496,811, forward strand.
CACACACACCCTACAGACCCCATCTTGTTTGTAACATATACAGTGGGTACGGAAAGTATTCAGACCCCCTTACATTTTTCACTCTTTGTTATATTGCAGCCATTTGCTAAAATCATTTAAGTTTATTTTGTTCCCTCATTAATGTACACACAGCACCCCGTATTGACAGAAAAGCACAGAATTGTTGACATTTTTGCAGATTTATTAAAAAAGAAAAACTGAAATATCACATGGTCCTAAGTATTCAGACCCTTTGCTGTGACACTCATATATTTAACTCAGGTGCTGTCCATTTCTTCTGATCATCCTTGAGATGGTTCTACACCTTCATTTGAGTCCAGATGTATTTGATTATACTGATTGGACTTGATTAGGAAAGCCACACACCTGTCTATATAAGACCTTACAGCTCACAGTGCATGTCGGAGCAAATGAGAATCATGAGGTCAAAGGAACTGCCTGAAGAGCTCAGAGACAGAATTGTGGCAAGGCACAGATCTGGCCAAGGTTACAAAAAAAATTATGCTGCACTTAAGGTTTCTAAGAGCACAGTGGCCTCCATAATCCTTAAATGGAAGACGTTTGGGACGACCAGAACCTTTCCTAGAGCTGGCCGTGCCCCACAAGGGTGGGCACCCGGCTTTGGCTTCAAAGCCGTGCGCTCAATGCGCATGCGCGAGTCGCGCTGCGGCTTGTGAATGGCTCGGCGCATCCCCCAAATAAAAGACATGCTAATTGTGGCATGTTGGGGGGGGGTCACCTTGACTTAAAGCAGAAGTTTCACTTTTGGGTGGAACTCCGCTTTAAGGACAAGTTTACCTTTCGTAACATTGTTACACCCATGGTCAGGATGTAACAAGTAACATGTTACCGATGCACCAGCCTCTGCGCCGGCCATCCACGATCCCCTATTTTGACAGCAAGCAGGAGATCTTCTCCCCCTGCTCGCTGTCACAATTTAAAGAAAACACGGCCATGCAGAGCTCCGTCCACCTGGCTGTGTCGTTCATTCACAGTGTTTTATGAATGTGAAAACTACAAGTACTGACAACCTTTGTGGCAGTTGGTTGTAGTTCTCAATGAACTACCAGCTTGCTGTTGAGTGCTCTAGGTGGCTCATTGATCTTCCTGTCAGTGTATAACTGCCTGAGCTTGCACAGACCATCTGCAAGAGCCCTGCTTTGCACCCACGATCTGCTGATTGCGGTTGCAATGCTTTGCAAGCTTATAGTAAGAAGGGACATAGGCTCTGTGAGAGTGGAAAATGTCTTAACTACTTGACAACCAGAATGTTTTACCCTCTTTATGACCAGACCAATTTTTGCTATTAAGCAATGCACTACTTGGCAAACACTCGGTCATGCAACACTAACATTTTTTAACCACTTCAGCCCCGGAAGGATTTCCCAGGTTAGGACCAGAGCACTTTTTGCGATTCGGCACTGCGTCGCTTTAACTGACAATTGCGCGGTCGTGCGACGTTGTAACGAAATTTGCGTCCTTTTTTTCCCACAAATAGAGCTTTCTTTTGGTGGCATTTTATCACCTCTGCGTCATTTCTGATCACCGCTATAAACAAAAGAAGAGCGACAATTTTGCAAACAAACCCAAAATTTCTTACTTTTTGCTAAAATACAAATCAAAAAAAAAAAAATATATAAAAAAACATTTTTTTTCATTGGTTTTGGCAGATTTATATTCTTCCTCATATTTTTGGTAAAAAAAAAAAAAATCGCAATCGGCGTTTATTGATTAGTTTGCGCAAAAATGGCTGCGTTTACGGATGATAATTCATTTCTGGGGTTTTTATTTTTTACTAGTAATGGCGGCAATCTGCGATTTTTAGCGGTACTGCGATATTGCAGCGGACATGTCGGACCATTTTGACACTTTTTTGGGACCAATGACATTTATACAGCGATCAGAAATTTAAAGGTCCACTGATTACTGTATAAATGTCATTGGCAGTGAAGGGGTTAACCTGCAGGCGGAGATCTAGGGGTTAAGTGTGTTCCCTGGGTGTGTTCTAACTGTGGGGGGGGGGACTGGGCTACCATGGGCATAAGAGATCTAACTGATCCCAGTGACAGGGCTCAGTAGATCTCCTATACCCCCACTAACAGAGCGGGGAACCCCGTTCCCCGTTCTTTGGTTGTGGCCGCTCATCGCGGCTCGCCGGCGGACATCGGGTCTGCCTGAACCGCAGGCACACTCCTCAGGAGTACAGCGGGCGCACGCGCCCCCTAGCAGCCACCCGCAGATCGCTGCTTTTTTACGGCGATTCGCGCTAAGCATCCACACTGCCGCTGTGAATATACGGTAGGCGGTGTGGTAGTGTTTAAACACAAATCAAGCTCTTTTTTGGTGGCATTTGATCACCACTGGGTTTATTATTCTTTTATTATACGGTAAAAGCGATAAAAAAACCTGACATTTTAGAAAAGAAAAAAAAAATATTTTTTTTTTCGGTTATAAAACATATTCAATAAAATCAAAGTTTAGGCTGAAATGTATTCGGTTACATGTCACAAGAGCTGGCAGTGATGGGGCTGATCCTGCTAGCGCTGAGTTTTTGGGAACACTGGTACAGTTCTGATTGTGATCCAGATATTGATCTGTACAGACACTATACTAGAAATGGCAGTGATCAGAGACTTCTGGTGTGACTGATAGTGTGGCGGGCAATCTGGAGCCAACAGACACTGACGTCGCTAGTGGCACTAATACAATGATTAATACTGTACACTGACACTGTACTACTGGCACTGGCTGGGTGAAGGGGGTAATCGGGAGGGCAATCAAGGCATTAACTCTGTGCCTAAGAGACGTTATGGGTGCTGCTTTCACTCACAGATATGGCTGGGTTTCTCTCCATGCTTTCATTTCTGAACGGTTGGCAGATATCCAGCCAGAGTCTGTGTTTACAAAACGCAGAGGTCTGTGCTGCGATTGGCCACAGCTGATCAGCAGTTATACAGCCATTATCATTCGCTGTAACCTGCTGACAAACTCATGCTGTGTCCAATAACAGCACAGGTCAGGATAAGAAACCGCAGCTCCAGGTGTGTGTATGAGTTTAGCTGCTCCCAAATGTGTATCCTGCTGAATGCAGTGAGATGCACGTCCTGTCACTGCCAGCAGGAAGATTGTGAGAAGAAAAATCTGGAATGGCAGCACACTCACAGATAAAAAGCAGATTCTTTTATTGAAAATATGAGCAAAAAATGGGGGCTACATGGTTTTGACAAAGCACTCTTGGAAGTGTGAAACGCGTCAACCTTGTAACCCCCCCCCCACTTGTATCCCCCATTTTTTGCTCATATTTTGAACAGCACAGGTCAGCAGTGGGCGCAAGCATGCAAGCCCAAAAACCAGGAAAGACACTGTAACGTAATGGTTAAATAAAAAAGTAATAACTCCACCAGGCTTGTTTGAATACATACACCAGTGTGGGATCCTTGACTTTGTATACCTTGGCTGTGTTCTACATCCACACCCTCCAAGAACAGATGTTAAGTGAAAGGATCTGTCTCTTTCCCCTTGGAAGGACCTCAGATGGATAATGCAAACAATCCCAAGACACATGACAGGAAGTATGTACAGATACAATTATATTCTAAATGCACAAATATATTAATAGTACACAGGCAAGTTCCTTGTATGAAGAGGAAGAGTTCTTTGCAACATTTACTGCCATTTGTATGTCCTCATTTTCCAATTGGTTACAGCTCATTAAACCTGGAAAACTGAACCTATTCATTATTATATGAGTAAGGCAGTGTTCAGAATATCTCATTAATGAACCAAGTAAAGAGATTGTAAAGGCAGAAGTTTTTTATCTTAATGAATTAAGATAAAAAGGCTTCTGTGTGCAGCAGCCCCCCTAATACTTACCTGAGCCCCATCTCTCTCCAGCAAAGTGCACGAGTGTCTCATCTGCCCGGGACACCCCTCTTCATTGGCTGAGACAGCAGTGCAGTGCCATTGGCTCCCACTACTGTCAATCAAAATCAGTCAGCCAATCAGGAGATAAAGGGGGCAGGGCTAGGCTGTGGCACTGTGTCTGAATGGACACAGGGTGCTGTGACTCGGCTCAGGTACCCCCATAGCAAGCTGCTTGCTGTGGGGGCACTCAGCAGGAGGGAGGGGCCAGGAGCACAGAAGCGGGAACCAAGAACAGGATGATCCGGCTGCTCTGTGCAAATCCACGGCACAGTACAGGTGTATAACATGTTTGTAATTTTTAAAGCAAAAAAAAAAAACAAAAAAAAAACAAAAACGAGAAATACAATCTGGAATAGGTAAAAACGTGAAAAACATTTACTTAAGCCCCGTACACACGGCCGAATTCCGGACGACATCGGCCAGTTGAATAAAAACCGGCCAACAGTTGGCCCTTCAGTATGCCAGCCAGTCCAACAGAAGCCGGGCGTTTGGCTTACCAGCCTGCCTGAAAATCAACCGAATTGGCCCTGTCCAACAGTTTACAGAGGGTTTTGTTTGCACACATTTGCAAATACAAGGGGCATTCCAAGTCAAACCGGGAATTTTGAGTTTACATAAAAAAAGAACAGATTTCAAAGAGTGGAAACTGCATTCATTTCTACATACTCTCCAGCTACATTTATCCCAGCATTTAACTAATGCCTGGAAAGCTTTGGCATAGAAAGATTTGTCAGTACGCCTGAACCATCCTAGGACAGCCTGCTTCACTTCATCATCAGTGCTGAAATGCGGACCTCTGAGGAACTTTTTTAGAGGTCCAAACAGGTGAAAATCACTCGGAGTGAGGTCCGGGCTGTAAGGGGAATGTGGCAATACCTCCCAGACGACTTTCTGTAATGCACATGAAGTGCGATGAGCAGTATGAGCTTGTGCGTTGTCCTGAAGAAACAGGACGCCCTTCATGATCAAACCAGGCCGTCATCACTCAGAACATGGCAGTAATATTCACGGTTGGTAGTGGCACCACTAGGTGGAAAATCCCCATGAATAATGCCGCGTTTGTGCCAGAAAACACTTGCCATCACTTTACCCAGGTTTTATACCTTCTTTCACAAGAAACTTCATCACCACATGCTGCTCCATGCACACACTAACACTGTCTGCCATCTAACGGTCTCTGGACTGGCCCGCGACATGTGTGCCCCCTTTCAGTAATAGGACACACTTGCCACTTACTACTGCATGTAGTACCACTACGCTAGCCTCCCTTTTTATACCTGGAAAATTAAAAGTCCCAGTTTGACTTGAATGCCCCTCATATATGAGCAAGTCACAGTGCCCACGCCAAGGGACCTCTGTATATTCTATGATCCTAACTCTAAATTTCCAGAGTCTCTATAGTAGGAACACATCTAGAATAATGGCTAGATGAAGGGCAGGTATGCCTAGAGGGAGCCCAACCCTCCTTAAAGGCACAGGGATGCATGTGACGCCCAGCAAGAGCACAATGGCAGGAAAGACATCAAGTGCGTTCCTGCACCCAATTAATCCAACTAAACAAAAAAGTGGCAACCACCCCAACCTATAACTGAGATTCCTTGGCATGGGCACTGCGGCTTACACATATATTTGCAAATGTGTGCAAACAAAACCCTCTGTTTTTAGCACAAAAATGTGGTTGTTTTGCAGGCTGGCTGGTAAGTGTGCTGGGAAATCTTTTGTTTATGATGTGCATTGCCCTTCCATGTGCACCTTGCTGCAAAGGCCAGTTATAGGTTGGGGTGATTGCTAACTTGCTAACTAGTTTCCTTTCAAACAGTTACCTTGATAAAGATGGGTTGCATCCCACTGAAATGTTAGGCTCAATAAACCTTGTGTTTTTTGCTTTAGGCTAGGTTCACACTTTTGCGGCTCTGTGAGCCTGTTTTGCGTGGGCATGGCAGCCCACAGGCCTCCTGAAAACGCAGGGAAAAGATCCCTGCTCCATTTTTTGAATCACAGCCCAAGTGAAAACTGCAAGTGCAGTGCGATTCTCAGTGTGGAAAGCGTCTGCTGCGATTTCCAGTGCATGTAGGTGCCTTTAGGATTAACGTCACCCGCGTGCATCTCCTGTGTTTTCTGTGTGGGTGGTTGCGGCTGCAGGAACAGGTGCAGACCCACTGCGGGAACCACCAGCACAAATGTGAACCAAGCCTTACACCTGAAAATATCCCGTCAAGGGCTTCACTACTTGAAACACTGGATTACATGGAAAGTCCCCAGCTATTTTATTTTTTTTTCCAGGAACTGTAGGTCAGTAACATTCAAATGATTTATGCTCAACTACAACCTGCTGCTGAAACTCAATAAACAGGTAAAGGTAAACAGTGAAAAACAGGTTACCTGTTTAGAGTTACGGAGGTGGTCTAGTGCTGGAAAGTTTGCTCTCGCTCAAACGATCACGGCGATACCTCACATGTGTGGTTTGAACACTGTTTTCATATGCAGGTGAGACTTCCATATGCGTTCACTTCTGCACGTGAGCCGGCGGGACAGTGCACTTTAACATTTTTTTATTCATTTTTACACTGTCCATTTAACCAATTCAGATCCACGCTATAGCCGAAAGACGGCTACAGCGCGACTCTGAATTGCCCGGTGAACGTCCATGGACGTCCGCCCTTGTGCACATTCCCCGTGTGCACTGGCACCCTGCGGCGGCGCGCTCTGGGTCAATGGATGCTGCTGCATCCATTGACATAGACAGCAAGACTCGCCCCCGCGTCACTGGATTTGATTGACAGCAGACAGGAGCCAATGGCTCCTGCTGCTATCAATCTATCCAATGATCCTGCTGGGCTCGTCCTCAATGCTGGAATGATCGGGTTCAAGTAAGAAAGGGGGGGGGGGGGGTCTAGTGGGAGCTGCAGCACAGAAGGTTTTTCACCTTAATGCATAGAATGCATTACGGTGAAAAAACGCTGAGACTTTACAACTCCTTTAAGACCAGGCTCTGATAGGAACCTTGATGTGAAGGGAGACTCTGATAAGGACCCCAATGGGGATGTTTTTTACAAACCACAATTATCTGTAAAACATACAATGTGACCATTGTACTGAAAAGTTTGGAGACCCCTGTTCTGAGTGAAAGCATATTTGGATATCTCACTATGTGCATTTGGTACACATGGGACGAATGTCAGGAGACAACAGCCAGTTCAAAAAAAAAAAAAAAAAGTCTGTGTGTATGTCGGACATGAATGCTGGAAAACCAGCAGCCGACCGACACGTGATCAGCGCTCTCAGCCAATGGCAGAGAGCGCTGAACTGAGTTTTTTGGTGGTTGGGGGGGGGGGGAAACGACACAACAGCTCACACGGTTAGTACAGTGGCTCTGACATGAGCTGTCAGTTTGCAGGAAAAAAAAAAACTGTAGTGTGTACCGGGCTTAAATCTAAGTAACCAATAAGGCGTTCCATGTTATCAGATTACATAGGGCCTGGTACAATATGATGTCGTCACATATATGAATAGACGCCTTTTGTGAGGCTCATGGAATTGTTCTAACATAGACCAAGGGTAAGGGTATGTGTTACAGAGATAATCACAACTGAATGAGCTCTTTCACATTCCAGAGAGAATTAAAGAAGAACTTAACTGTAAAAAGAAAAAAAATGTGGGCAGGCAGGTTCTTTATTGCAGAGGAGACTTCTTTCTTTCTGCAATAAAACAAACTTACCTGCTCGTTTACACATGCTTCAAAACAGGGTGTCAGACAGGCGTTGTTAAAGCTCCCTTAACTCCAGTCAAAGCTCCTGTCACTAAATAAAATGGTTAGCTTACAGCCCTGTTTACACCTTGCGTTGGCTTTGCTTCGCTACAGCTTTATGTCAAAAATTATGCCCCATGTAGCTTTAGCCAGGCTTCTTCAAAGCGTCTTCAACGCCACCATAGAAGTCTATGACAAAGCTTGTTAGAAGCTCGCTTGAAGCACCTGCGGCTTTTCAGAGGCTTTAATTCAGCTTTAGTGTCGCTTTGTTTTGGAGAAATTGCAGGTGTGAGATATCAACAAAACACACAGGGCATCGGGCAAGCTTCAAAAGAGCCTTATTGAAGCAACACTGAAGCCTCATAGAAGGACCACCGAAGCCCCAATAAACACACATCATAAAAGCTTGTTGAAGCAGTAGGGGCTTTAACCTCCTCGCATCCGCGCCATAGCCGAATGATGGCTACAGCGCGGCGCTAAAATGCCGGGACGACGTCTATAGATGTCCTCCCATTTGGCTCCCGCGAGCACGTGCCCGCTGCGGGAGCGTGCCCGCGGGTCGGGCGGACCCGATGTCCGCGATCTCCTTCCAGAGAGCCGGAACGGGGAACCGCCGATGTAAACACGGCGGTTCCCCGTTCTGTGACAGGGGACATGACAGATCTAACTGATCCCAGTGACATTTATAAAGTAATCAGTGGATATTTACATTTCTGATCGCTGTATAAATGTCATTGGTCCCAAAAAAGTGTCAAAAACATCCAACATGTCCGCCGCAATATCGCAGTCCCGATAAAAATCGCAGATCGCCGCCATTACTAGTAAAAAAATAAAAATAAATAAAAACGCCATAAACCAATGTCCATAGTTTGTAAACGCTATAACTTTTGCGCAAACCAATCAGTATACGCCGATTTCGATTTTTTTACCAAAAATATGTAGAAGAATATATATCGGTCTAAACTGATGAATACATTTGTTTTTTTATTTTTTATTTTTGGATATTTATTATAGCAAAAAGTAAAAAATATTGTTATTTTTTCAAAATTGTCGCTTCTTTTTTGTTTATAGCGCAAAAAATAAAAACGCAGAGGTGATCAAATACCACCAAAAGAAAGCTCTATTTGTGGGGAAAAAAGGACGCCAAGTTTGTTTGGGTACAATGTCGCACGGCCGCGCAATTGTCATTCAAAGAGTGACAGCGCTGAAAACTGAAAATTGGTCCGGGCAGGAGGGGGGGTTTAAGTGCCCAGTAAGGAAGTGGTTAATGTGTGTTGGAGCCAAAGCAAGTGTAAACGAGCCCTTAGTAAGGGCTCATTTACACGTGCTTCGGCTTCAACGCACATTAACAGCTAGTTTACAATTGCTTCAACAAGGCTTCGGACACGCTTTGTTAAGGCTCCTGTCATTAAATAAAATAGTTAGCTTACAGTCCTGTTTACACTTGCTTTGCTTCAAAAGTTATACCCCATGTAGTGGTGCTTCAAAGCATCCATAGAAGTCTATGACAAAGCTCGCTTGAAGCCCCACCAAAGTGCTCAGAGAGCTTTAACAAAGCGTGTCCGAAGTCATGGTTTGAAGCAAGTGTAAACTAGCCCTAATATTCTTTAGAATGTGCACTAATCTACGGCAGAATGAATGAACTCCCATGAGCATGTACGGAACTTGCACCAGTCTGGTTTAGCCAGACGAGATGAACAAAGACCCCAAACCCAGAAAATCAGGTGAAGGTGTCCGCATGGGAGGGAGGGAGGGAGGGAGGGAGGGAGGGGAGGAGAGTTTAGTATGACTTTAGTATACGAGGTGACCTGAAAATGTGAACCAAATTGTAAAGCCAAACTCCAGCCTCACTTTACACCCCCCACCCCTCCCCCCAACACTTGTAGCAATTCCTCCCCTGTATTGGAACCAATTACTCTGAAATTACTACAAACTTGCATCTCCACGATATAACCCTAAGCCCTGGTTCACATTGATGCTACTTTGAAATTGTGCTACTTCACTTGAAGTAGCACGACTGCACAGTAGCAGGTCAATGCGATATCAGGTGCCATGTGAAAGACATCTGTGAGGCTTCATGCGCAGATGTGTATTGAAGTTGCAGCTGAAATCATCAAAAGTAGTGCAGGAACAACTTTTGGAAATCGGTGCGGCGCCATAAAGATTGGAACGGTGCCACTGCCAGCAATAGGCTTTGACTTGTCATGCGATTTGACCTGTCAAATCGCATGACAAGTCGCTCCAATGTGAACGAGGGCTGAAGCTGCTGTCTTGACCTCACCATCACTTCCCATCTCAACTACTTAAAGTGGTTCTAAAGGCTTAAAGTGATATTAAAGTGGAGTTCCACCCAAAAGTGGAACTTCTGCTTTAAGTGGCGGTGACCCCCTGACATGCTACAACTGGCATGTCTTTTTTTTTGGGGGGGGGGGGGGGGGA
>BLSH010530744.1:506952-520631 GCA_018402905.1 Glandirana rugosa
GCCTCGGTTCCCCTCCTTCAACCTCGACCTACGGACATTTATGGTCCATAGTGGGGGGGGGGGGGTTTTTTTTTTTCTGTACTATCAACATCGTACAGTCCCCCAGTGGCAGTGAATTTCGTCTTCAAGGTGAGGGGGGGGGGGGGTGATACCTGGTATTTACAGGCATCCAGCTCCAACTTCCTCCCCTTGGCTCCGCAGCGCCAGAAGGAAGTTCACCTCTCCCTTCTGGCAATCTTCTGGGACACATCACAGGTCCCAGAAGATTGCCCGGCCATTCATAGCGCTGCAGCCGAGCGCCCACAGTTGCAATTCCGGCGCCACACAGAGGTGGGAGAGAGGAGTGAGGCAGCAGGTGGCCGCATCGTTGGACCCGGGACAGGCGAGTGTCTGATTATTAAAAGTAAGCAGCTACACTTTTTGTAGCTGCAAGTCATACTTACCTGCTCTGTGCAGTTGATTTGCAGAGCACCCCCGATCCCCCTCTACTCGTCTCCCCCGCCGGCACTCCTGGCCCCTCCCTCCTGCCAAGTGCCCCCCATAGCAAACTAGAGCCTCTGCTCTGCGTGATTATTCACGCACAGAGCCGTGGCTTGGCCCGCCCCCTCTCTCTTCTCATTGGCTCACTGGCTGAGATGGACAGCAGCGGGTAGTTAATGGCTATCACTGCTGTGTCTCAGCCAATGAGGAGGAAGAGCCCCCGGAGAGCCGAGGCTCTTGTGCATGTCGCTGTATCGAGATGGGGCTGCTGCACAAATAAGCTTTTTTACCTTCATGCATAAAATGCATGAAGGTAAAAACCTTTAGCCTTTAGAACTACTTTAAGGCTTTTTACCTTAATGCATTCTCTGCATTAAATTAAAAACCTTTCTGTGCTGCAGGATCCCCCCAGCCTCCCCTTTTACTTACCTGAGCCTGATCTTGATCCAGCGCTGTGCCTGTGAGCAGAGGCTCTCTCCTCTCTCTCTCTCCTCATTGGCTCAGACACAGCAGTGGGAGACTTTGGCTCCAGCTGATGTCAATCACAGCCAGTGAGGGGGGGGGGAGGGTCTAACAGCTCTCTGTTTGTCTTATAGACCAGGATAGATCAGGAATGAGCTCAGCTTGCTGTGGTGGCACTCGGCAGGGGGAGGAGCTGGGTGTGGAGGAGCTCAGGAGTGAGCCCTCACATGTGCCCTATACCAACCTGCTTGCTATGAGAGTACACAGAGAAAAGGAGGAGCCAATAGCACAGGTGAGGGTCCCAAGAAGGGGATGGGGGCTGCCCTATGCAAAACCACTGCACAGAGCAGGTAAGTATAACAGGTTTGTTGTAAAGCACATACATTTTAATGTTTGCAATCACTTTAATGCCCTCACCCCCTGACTCATCCTGCCTTTTGCCCACCTCTCACAGCTATTGGCTTTCTTTGCCATCAATCATTTTTGTTACGTAGGTGTAATCTTTACAGTCTGCATCTGTCACTTTTGTATTCAGCTTGTAACAAACCCATTACAAACATCAAAGCATGCTTTGGGCCAGGAAAGGGAGTATTCATTAAAACTTGAACAGACTATGCTTAGATGATGGTAACTACAAACACATGAATGGAAAACGGAACATAGATGTAACTACAGCTGTAAAACTGTTTTTCTATGACACATCTGTTTTCAGTACTGGTAGCTTTTGGCTCCTGATGGTGATATCCAGTGTGACAGCATTTCACCTGCTATAGTAAATCACCCCTAAAGCCCCCTTTACTCTGTCTCTCCCATCGGGTCTGCCTAACTAGAGGCACAACAAATGGGGTTTTGGTGCCCAAACCAAATAGGACAGTTAAAAAAAAAATATATATATATATAATTTTAATATCATTAATTTAAATGAATATGAATCTATTGTTGCCCACTATCAGCAATTAATGCTCAAGAAAAATACATCCCTTTCATCTCTATGTATGTATTCACACTGGTCCATTGCGCTCCCGTTGTGGAGTTAAAAATCTTGCTTGATGCATTTTTTGGTCAGTTAGAAAATGTGCACCAAAACTGCACTTATGCACCTCCCCGTTAAAATGCATTGAAAATGCAGTAAGAACACATCAATAATGCACCCGTGTTTTTAAATCACATGACCTATGAAAAAATACACCATAAGCACAGCAAACTAATAGCAAAATAGTGTGCGTGTTCGGCGCCATTATCACACCTTTTTCTCTATCGGCAAAAGGCAGAAAACTATTTTCGGCTGCCAAAATTTCGCTGCATCTCTACAACTACTAAGGCCAAGAAAAAGTTTTTTTGGACCTAAACACAATGTAAGTGGACACATCCAGCAGCCCATGGAGTTATCTCAGGTCTGCCAATGTCTTGTCAAAATGCAAACAAAAAATGGACCAGCACAGATGTTACATAGCTGACATCCTTCCCATTCAGCAGATCCCATACTGAACGGAGCAGAGAAGCCCCAAGTGAAATGACACTATCGCTCAATGTGAATCTTTGTATTGCTCATAAAAGGACAGTGCAGAAGATGCGGTTCAATAGGGCCCCAGCAGCTGCACATACCTTCCCTTGCTCCATTAAGGCTTGTTTAATGTTCAGTGCTCTCTGAAGAACGATTCACACTGGACTACCCTCCTCACCACCTGATTTAACCCAGTAAATGCCGCACTACTGTGCCTAAACTTTGGGAGATACAGGGCAGTCATGATGCGGCCCCACAGACTTGCAGTGGTTGCGTTCAGCAGCAATAATGCTTGCCGAGTGTGATGTGCTGTTTACATGTTTGCTGTAGCCAGCACATGTATACAGCCCTGTGTGCCTGCATGACCAGGTTCAGGCAAGCGATTGGAGGGTGGTAATAACCACAGTGCACCCGCCTGCTTTTACTGCCCCCTAGCCACAAATCCTTTCTGCTTTGTTCATCTGCCAGGAGTGAAGAAAATGCCTGGTACATCTGGGTGCGGGAAGCACCCTTCCCCTACTTCCCACATGACAGCGCTGGTGCAGAATGTCTGGTTGTTCAAGAACCCAGCTCTGTCACTTGGAGGTAGAGAATGAGACTTATCCCTGTCTAGGTTGTGACTTGGAGCTTACACTAGGCTTCCCGTCTTCACTCCCTGTAGTCTAATGGAGTGCCAGGAGAGTATAAGGCAAGTGATGATAAAATGTTGGGAAAAGGGCACTTACCTGAACTTGTTACATTGGCAAAGTCCACATTAAAGGGGCTGTAAACCATCATTTAAAAAAAAAAAAAATAAACGTGCCTATACTTACCTGCTCTGCGCACAGAGCTGCCTGATTCTCTTCTTCTGGGGTGCCCCACTGGCTCCCATTGACACAGACAGCAGGTCTTGCCCACGAATCACTAGATTTGATTGACAGCAGTGTGAGACAATGGCTCCCGCTGCTATCAATCTGTCTAATGAAGAAAGTGACAACGACTGGAGCCGTTGCACTCGGCACATCACTGGATCGGATCTGGCTAGGAAAGAAAAAGGAGGGGTCTGGGGGGAGTTGCAGCACAGAATATTTTTCACCTTAAAATAGTTGTATACCTGTATAAAAAAAACCTGTAAGAGAAAGGCATAATGAGCTAGTATGCACCACATACTAGCTCATTATGAAATGCTTACCTCAGAACGAAGCTCCGACGGGTCCGCTCGGTCCCCGCAAAGGGAGCCGACATGTTCCCTCGGGGGATGCTTCCGGGTATAGGCTCTGGCGCTGTGAGTGGCCGGAGCTGCGAGACGTCACTCCCGCGCATGCGTGCTGGAGCCCGTCTTTATGGCAAGGTCCCTTCGCCGGGACCTAACGGCGCATGCGCCGTGACGTCAGTGGCTGCATTTAGGGCGAATATCTCCTAAACCATGTAGGTTTAGGAGATATTCATTTTACCTACAGGTAAGCCTTATTATAGGCTTACCTGTAGGTAAAAGTCAAACAATTGGGTAGACAACCGCTTTAATGTATAGATTGCATTAAGGTGAAAAACTTTGAGGCTTTACCACCACTTTAAGGTGTAAGAACTAAGTGCATGTTGGACAAATAAACGCAGTGGCACGGGAGAATGGTAATAGGGATGCACGGCATCGGGGCCGATACTCTGCCTTTTCGCGAGTATTGGTACTCGCAAAAATTGGCCGATGCCAGAAACCAATACCGGAAGTGGGCGGATGTGACGTCGGCGGTGCGGATGTCGGGTGCAGATAAAGATTTCCGCCCCTCCATTTTGCAGTGAGTGCTGATACATGACGCATGTCTCTGGCTGTGCTGCTGTCCGTCTCCTCCAGGCTGTCTGTTAATGGCGATTGGTGCGGTTACACCATGTCCCGCATGGCGATCGGTGAGTGCTGTGTGGATGTCTCCTCTTCTGTCTTTGCAGCCAGTGAGTGTTACCTGTACATGTCCCACACCCTTCTCATGCCTAAACTACAAAACTGTATTGCACTTGGTTGGTTGTGAACTCATTGTGATGTTTACATATCATTGACACGACAGTCGCTATAATTTACCATGTTCTGTGCAATTTGAGCTTTCAGAACTTTTTGACAAGCAAATAAAAGCATTTTAATTTGTTTCAGACATACGTCTTTTGGAGTTCCAGCTTTTCATGTCATAAAGAAAACTAACAGAAATCTTCATGCCCTTTAAAAAAATGGTCACATGACCAAAAAATAGATATCGGTGACTACCTTAGGTAAAGTATCGGTACTCATACTCGGTGGCAAAAAAGTGGTATTGGTGAAACCCTAATGGTAAGGTATGTGCTGTTGGGGACAGAAGCGATTAAGCAAACCTGATACTTTACCCTAAATGGGGAACACACGTTTGCCTAAAATGTGTCCCCACTAAAATTATATTATAGTTTCCCTTTAATTGTTATCTTCTTTCAAATATTACACTTACCACGCCCCAGTGTGATTGCTGGATTCATGTACCCCCTCTATACATCACTACCCCAGGAAACATACCCTGAATATATGCATTTACCTATGAAGATCCAGCAGCCATCTCCCATGCCTGGAAGATTACATGGGTAATAAGAAACATCTTCACTGTCAGCCTGGTTTGAAATTTCATCTGGTGTCTATAGGGCTGTGGGGATTTAATATAAATAAGCTATTATAATATGGGCCGCCGACAGGGGCCTAACTCTGCAGGTCACAGTGGAGACAACGTACCAGGATTTGCAAATTAAATCCAGTGCAGAAATTGTTAACTGGAATTAACATAAAATAATTTCCCTCTTGATGGCAAACGTTTCCCATCACTTGTCTCCATCAGCTCAGCAACAGCCCTGAGCCCCAGGTCAGCCCTCAGCCATTCCTTGACTTCAATCTAGACAGAAGCTATTTCCACATAATCTGTCCCGCTTTTCCATGTAAATCTCTGTCCTGAAATACTCCCAGACTGCCATTCCTCTGCTGTGAATGGATGAGAGAAGGAGGGGGGAGAGGGCAGCCTGCGGAGACCTCAGGGTGTGTGCAGAGCTACATCCAGCTGATCCATCGTGCAGAGCAGCACGCACACCGCTAACCTGGTGACACCCACCCTGCAACCTCTCCTAATCCTCTCATTAATGGACCAGACCCAGGCGCTCATTGTACAAGCTGTGGGACCCGCTGGGATCTACAAAACGCTCTAATAATGAGACATGTTTACCGAGCAGCCAGCAGTAGACACAATGGAAAAACACAGACGTAAGCGAAAGAAGCTTGAAGTACCAGAAAAAAGGTGTCAGTGTCACTTTTACACAAAACACTAGCCATTCGTTTATTGTACCCAACCAAAGCCGACATAATGGTTAGTTACATCAATACACAGTAAAAACAAATAAAATATTGCGCTTGTGTATGTTCAAAAAGGTGAGCTGCAACTCAAATGTGAGAATAAACACGTGACCAGAACGAAAATAACGAAAACGAGTTGCGCTATAAAATTATAAATTATAGTCCAAAATAAACTCAAAAGATTCAATACAGAGGCTACAAACAGCCTCCTAGCACTGTGATGTCATATATATTATGCACACATACACACACTTGGCAAAAATATTGGGACGCCTGCCTTTACACGCACATGAACTTTAATGGCATCCCAGTCTTAGTCCATAGAGTTCAATATTGAGCTGGCCAACCCTTTGCAGCTATAACAGCTTCAACTCTTCCAGTAAGGGTGTCCACAAGGTTTAGGAGTGTGTCTATGGGAATGTTTGACCATTCTTCCAGAAGGGCATTTGTGAGGTCAGGCACTGATGTTGGACAAGAAGGCCTGAATACATGCATCATTTCTGCACTTCACTATAGCAGCACTATACAGCGTATCCCACATATCCACAAATGATTGCACAGTACTAATTAAAGCGGAGTTCCACCCACATTTTTCACTCCTCACCATGCAGCACTAATGCATCGCCAGCACACCCTTAAAATGAATAGGCAATTTATTTATTTTTTCTGTTCACTTACCTGATTTATGCCTATATCTAATTTCACTTACTCCTTTAGGGGCCGCGGCGCTGTACGTTATTTGCGGTTTTGCATTGGTTACTGGGAGATCTTGGTCAGCTTGGCATGGCATTGCTCCAGTTTTGCATTGGCGTCTATGGAAAATCTTGGACAGCTTGCCATGGCAAGCTGACCAAGATTGCACCGCACAACACTTGCATGAGATCGGCAGGTGCATGCTGGATACGGGACCAGTGCCATGCCAAGCTGACCAAGATCTTCCAGAAGCCAATGCAAAACCAGAAATGACGTACGGCACCGCGGCCCCTAAAGAAGGAAGTGAAATTAGATAGACATAAATCAGTTAAGTGAACAGAAAAAATAATTAAGGATGCACATTAGTGCTGCATGGTGAGGAGTGAAAAATGTGGCAGGAACTCCACTTTAAAGTGGAACTCCCCACCAGGGATGTAGACAGCAATAAAAACCCAAGAAGGGTTTTAACCCTTTACCACTTTATCCTAAACAAAGAATAAAGATTTGGCTTCACATTGATTTACATGGCTCCAATAAACGGGTTTCCAGTAGGGATTTTCAGTCCTCTCCTAATACACATACCTCCCACCTCCAACGCCTACACATGAGGCCATTCACCTTTCTTTATTACAGGCTACTTGCCAAGCACCTCTCCTAGAAAGCATACATCGAAATATACACAGATAGCAGCACCTACAAAGCAAGCTGTATAAACACACAGGGATTACATAACCGGACACAATGAGCGTTCATTTCCTGCTCACAACCACAGACAGCAGATTTTTCAGGGAAGTGCTGATTGCGTCATTTCAAGGTAGGAAATCAATGGTCTTCTAGGGTCATTCCCAGCAAAGAGCAGTACATGGGGGAAGCGGGGTGTACTATATCATGGTGCAGAACTAAATACTATTTTACAGAAATTACACAGAACATACATCAGAAATGTGGTGAATTTCCATTCAGGGCAAAAATGAAAGTGCCTGTGTAAAGCCCCCCCCAATACTTAACTCTCTAGTGCTCCCCTAACGCTCCTTCCTCCATCGCAGCCACCACCAACACACCCGGTGTCATCTGTTATCTGTCAATATTGGTAATCAGCCAAATCTCCCCTCCGTACTGTGACAGTGCTTGCATCATGGTAGGTCCCCTCATACCCGGAAGTACTGGCTGAGATAGAATAAGCTTTACACACACATTCTGTCACTTTGTCCTGCATAGAAGTAAACTGCCTGCGTCTGTTACAATAACCATTCACCAGTAAATGCAACCCTTACCTTCAGAGGAAAAGGGTCTCAATATTAGTGTCCCTTTAACACTTATGTGCAGGCATTGTAATGCCCATCACACTTCCACATACTGCACTACCATATGATTGAAAAAAAATAAAAAATAGCATCATGTACATTTTTTGGTGCATGCACGTCCGTTCGTTATGGACACACAGAAGACAGATGGGCACATCAATGTATCGTGACGCACATTAAAGTGGTTGTCAACTCATGACAACCACTTTAAACTACAGGTAAGCCTACAATAAGGCTTACCTGTAGGTCCCGGGAATATCTCCTAAACCTGCACGGATTAGGAGACATTCCCTGTATCTGCATGTGCCGACGTCATCGGCGCTCAGGGTGCTATTTCTTCTGTTGACATGCCACAAATGAAGGCTCCCGTGCGCATGCGCAGGAGTGACATCAGCACGACTCTGCCAATCACAGCACTGGAGCCCGCGCTGTGATTGGACGGGGCTGCAGACCTGGACACAGCATGTCGCTGGTCACAGTGGTGAGCCGAGACCGCTGCAACAGCTTAGTTCCAAGGTAAGCATTTCATAATGAGCTGGTTTGCGCTGCATACTAGCTCATTATGCCTTTGCTTTGCAGGTTGGCGGACCAACCACTTTAACACACTAAGCGATGTGCAACTGTGTGTGCTGTAATGAATTTTGAGGAGGTGTGAATGCACCCTCAGTGTGGGTCTCAGTACTGTATTAAAGCTCAGTTGACACTGCTGTGATCCCAAAGTTGTGACTTTGCATTGCGATTTCAATGTGAATTTGATGTTTTGCGACTTTGACCAGTCATAACAATATAGAGTGTGGCACGTATCATCGAACTTACAAAACCTTTTGAAACCGCAACCAAAGTCGCAAAGATAAGGCAAAAACACGGCTTCCTTGCAACATTTGTGATTTTAGAATTGCAGTCTATGGCACTCCTGTCGCAAGGAAGATGTAGAAAAGTAGTGCAGGAACTATTTTTTTGTTGCTGCAACTTAAAGCGGAGTTCCAACCAAAAGTGGAACTTCTGCTGGACTGATTCCTCCCCCCCTCAGGTGTCAGATTTGGCACCTTTCGGGGGATGGGGGGGGGGCAGGACAGGTGTCCTTTTCCACACATCCGGGAGCCCAGGGCCGAGGCCCCCAGCAGCCAGGCTCCCTCATCACCCGCCAATGAGAAAGCGCAACGGCGTCTCGCGCATGCGCAGTAGGGGCCCGGCCGTGAAGCTGGATGGCTACACGTCCGGGTTCCCTTAGTCTCAATGGCGGCAGCTGCACTCATCCACCGATCCGAAGATTGGTGGGCGGTGTCGACATCACTGTACTCCAGGACAGGTAAGTGTCCTAAAGTTAAAAGTCAGCAGCGACTGTATGACAGGGCGGCGGACCTCCGCTTCAAGTCACACCAATTAAGACACCACCTATTGAAATGAATGTGTTTTGACTTGTCATGCTACTTTCTGTGTTGCACCTAGTCGCACGAGAAGTTGCAGCAGTGTGAACCAGGGCTTATGGGACTCTTGTTTTTTTTTTTTTTACCTGAGGCATATAGAGCAAGTCATGTGTAGAGCTCAGTTACCTGCAGTTGTTTAGAACTCATATTTATCTACCAATTATATAATCTGCATCCAAGGCATTCAGCTTACAAAGAATGTTGGGCTTCATTATAAGGAAGAGCAACATCACCCGCATGGTTGTTGGTAGAACAAGTACCGGTATTAGTATAATAACATTCCTGTTGTAACATTGCCATCTCTCCTAGGAGAGAAGAGAAAAGGTATGTCATGCACAGTAGGTCTATTTTATAGCACAGCAGCTGTAGGAGCCTTCAGCAATGGAGGAAATAAAAGTTCAGTTACTAGGTAGAATACACTTCTAATGGCAGGATACGCTTCTCTAAGGCTGACCATAAATTATACAATTTATCTTTAGATTTACCAAAACCATATATTATTAGGTAGAGGCTGGATACGCTTCTAATGGCAGGATACACAGGAGGCAGGATACGCTTCTACCCAATACTAGATAGAGGCAGGATACGCTTCTCCAAGTCTGACCATTAATTATACAATTTATCTTTAGATTTACCAAAACCGTATAATATGAGGTCAGACCTTAACACTTTCAAATCTGTTTGCAATCAGGCCAAACCTTGCACTACATAGTTGAACGAAATTGAATAAGAAAACTATGTAATGTATGGCCAACTAAAATAGATGGGTACTCCAGGATCGCCTAAAGGTGGATAGAGTGGGAGATAGTTGGACAAAATGGGGTAAGGATGGGCTTGGGCTTGTTCGTGACCGAACGTGCCTGAGCCCGCCAGGAAGTGAACCCTGCGCTGCGCTAATCACAGGCAGTGAGACATTTCCTGTTGTGTGGCTGCAGCGGTCGGTGAAATGACTCACTGCCTGTGATTAGCGCAGTGCAGGGTTCACTTCCTGGCGGGCTCAGACATGTTCGGTTCCAAACACGCCGGAACCCATCCTTAGTAAAAGGAGTAGCAGAGGATGGGGGAAGTTCTGGAGAACTCCTGGAGGCAAGCATGAGAGGAGGAGAGCTAGAGAGCAGGAGGGTTTAGGAGAAACAGAGGATGGTTTGGTTGGTATTTGAGACCAGGTAGCTGGTGGAAGAGCTGCGGGTGGCTTTGCTGTCAGTATTCGGAATTGTATCCTTGGGTGAGTGGCAGCCAGTGGAGGGATTGACAGAGGAGTACCAGGCACTGAACGGTTGGTAAGGTGGATGAGCCTGGTAGCAGCATTCATAATGGACTGAATAGGGGGCCTTTGTAAAGGTAATCCCACGAGGAGGGGGGCGGGGGGGAGTTGCAGTAGTTGAGGCGAGAGATAAAATGGAGTGAATTGGTTAGGAAGGGGTGTGAGATTTGGACAGTGATTGGGTGTAGGGGTGAAAGGACAGTTCAGAGTCCAGGACTATATAAATCCTATATAATAATAAAAATAATAATAATAAAAAATCTAGCACCCTGACATGCAGGGACAAGTTGATGGTTGTGCCATTGATGTTGACAGAGAAGTTGTGGGGGAAAGAGGCACGTGGGGGAGGAAATATGAGCGGAGTTTTGAATAGATGGAGTTTGAGGAAGTGATGTGACATCCAGGCTTATAGGTCTGTCAGTAAAATAGTGATGAGTGAAGGAACTGATGGAGTAAACTGAGGGATAGAGATAGATCCAGGTGCTGGAAGCATAGAACCCACTTATACTGTAATACATTGTATCAAGTCTAAGGGGTCCAGAGTTATCAAAACTAGAGCAGATGTGCACGACCACCAATAAGCTTCTAGCTTTTATCTTCAAAGCTTAACTGAGAAAGCTTAAGACAGGCTGGTTGTCATGCACAGCTGCACCAGATTGTATCCAGTCTGTGAGGTGCAGATATACTGTAATCCATAGTATATAGTCTATGGGGGTCTCCTTACCCTGTAGTCCATAACATACAGTCTATGGGAGGTGTAATATATGGGGTACAGTCTATGAGGCTTCTCTATAGTATCAGTCTATGTGGGTGTAATATATGGGGTACAGTCTATGAGGCTTCTCTATAGTATCAGTCTATGGGGGTGTAATATATGGGGAACAGTCTATGAGGCTTCTCTATAGTATCAGTCTAGGGGGTGTAATATATGGGGAACAGTCTATGAGGCTTCTCTATAGTATCAGTCTAGGGGTTGTAATATATGGGGTACAGTCTATGAGGCTTCTCTATAGTATCAGTCTAGGGGGTGTAATATATGGGGTACAGTCTATGAGGCTTCTCTATAGTATCAGTCTAGGGGGGTGTAATATATGGGGAACAGTCTATGAGGCTTCTCTATAGTATCAGTCTAGGGGGTGTAATATATGGGGTACAGTCTATGAGGCTTCTCTATAGTATCAGTCTAGGGGGTGTAATATATGGGGTACAGTCTATGAGGCTTCTCTATAGTATCAGTCTAGGGGGTGTAATATATGGGGTACAGTCTATGAGGCTCCTCTATGGTATCAGTCTATGGGAAGTGTAATATATTGGGTACAGTCTATGAGGCTCCTCTATGGTGTCAGTCTATGGGAAGTGTAATATATGGGGTACAGTCTATGGGGGTGTAATATATGGGGTACAGTCTATGTGGCTCCTCTAAGGTATCAGTCTATGGGAAGTGTAATATGTGGGGTACAGTCTATGGGGGTGTAATATATGGGGTACAGTCTATGTGGCTCCTCTAAGGTATCAGTCTATGGGAAGTGTAATATGTGGGGTACAGTCTATGAGGCTCCTCTATGGTATCAGTCTATGGGGGTGTAATATATGGGGTACAGTCTATGAGGCTCCTCTATGGTATCAGTCTATGGGGGTGTAATATATGGGGTACAGTCTATGAGGCTCCTCTATGGCATCAGTCTATGGGAGGTGTAATATATGGGGTACAGTCTATGAGGCTCCTCTATGGTATCAGTCTAGGGGGGTGTAATATATGGGGTACAGTCTATGAGGCTCCTCTATGGTATCAGTCTATGGGGGTGTAATATATGGGGTACAGTCTATGAGGCTCCTCTATGGTATAAATCTATGGGAAGTGTAATATGTGGGGTACAGTCTATGAGGCTCCTCTATGGTATCAGTCTATGGGGGTGTAATATATGGGGTACAGTCTATGGGGCTTCTCTATGGTATCAGTCTATGGGAGGTGTAATATATGGGGTACAGTCTATGAGGCTCCTCTATGGTATCAGTCTATGGGGGTGTAATATATGGGGTACAGTCTATGTGGCTCCTCTATGGTATCAGTCTATGGGAGGTGTAATATATGGGGTACAGTCTATGTGGCTCCTCTATGGTATCAGTCTATGGGAAGTGTAATATATGGGGTACAGTCTATGAGGCTTCTCTATGGTATCAGTCTATGGGAGGTGTAATATATGGGGTACAGTCTATGAGGCTCCTCTATGGTATCAGTCTATGGGAGGTGTAATATATGGGGTACAGTCTATGAGGCTTCTCTATGGTATCAGTCTATGGGGGTGTAATATATGGGGTACAGTCTATGAGGCTCCTCTATGGCATCAGTCTATGGGAGGTGTAATATATGGGGTACAGTCTATGGGGCTTCTCTATGGTATCAGTCTATGGAGGTGTAATATATGGGGTACAGTCTATGAGGCTACTCTATGGTATCATATGGGAGGTGTAATATATGGGGTACAGCCTATGAGGCTCCTATATGGTATCAGTCTATGGGAAGTGTAATATATGGGGTACAGTCTATGAGGCTTCTCTATGGTATCAGTCTCTGGGAGGTGTAATATATGGGGTACAGTCTATGGGGCTTCTCTATGGTATCAGTCTATGGAGGTGTAATATATGGGGTACAGTCTATGAGGCTTCTCTATGGTATCAGTCTATGGGAGGTGTAATATATGGGGTACAGCCTATGAGGCTCCTCTATGGTATCGGTCTATGGGAGGTGTAATATATAGGGTACAGTCTATGTGGCTTCTCTATGGTATCAGTCTAAGGGAGGTGTAATATATGGGGTACAGTCTATGGGGCTTCTCTATGGTATCAGTCTATGGAGGTGTAATATATGGGGTACAGTCTATGTGGCTTCTCTATGGTATCAGTCTATGGGAGGTGTAATATATGGGGCTTCTCTATGGTATCAGTCTATGGGAGGTGTAAAATATGGGGTACAGTCTATGTGGCTTCTCTATGGTATCAGTCTATGGGAGGTGTAAAATATGGGGTACAGTCTATGGGGCTCCTCTATGGTATCAGTCTATGGGAGGTGTAAAATATGGGGTACAGTCTATGAGGCTCCTCTATGGTATCAGTCTATGGGAGGTGTAAAATATGGGGTACAGTCTATGAGGCTCCTCAATGGTATCAGTCTATGGGAGGTGTAAAATATGGGGTACAGTCTATGCGGCTCCTCTAT
>BLSH010530744.1:557040-570835 GCA_018402905.1 Glandirana rugosa
ACTGTCACGCCCTTGAAACGGTCAGCGAGGGGCAGACTGAAAAGGTCACAAATTCCACGGTAGTTACAAAAAAAAAAAAAAAGAAAAAAAAAAAAAAGTACAGTAAACCCTGTCGTTAGAAAACGGCAGGAGCAGGGCCCACCCCTGCGCAGCTATAAAAAGGACATTTGATGGCACCTTAAACACTGGAAAAGTCAGACGGGGAGCGACTGGCAAAGTTCCCGCACTGTCAGAAGTTTTTTCTTCGGTTTGGAAGAGGGAATTTACGAATTCTAGGCTTGACTATTGGAACTAGGTGGACTAAGGACTGTCCCACTCAGAAAGGCCAGTACTAATTTACTCGGTCCTGGAATATATACAGGTTATTGGTTGTGGCCACAGCAATGATGTTATCCTTGGGATGCCAGGCTGTGTGCAGGATCTTCTTGTTGAAGTCCAGACTGTCTACCGTAATCTCATCCTTCTTTCGCTTGCCGCTGGCGCACACTTTCCGTGGCTTCAGCACCATGCGTGGCTTGCTGTTTTCCCGTGAGGCTTCCAGAGTAATGTCACGCTTGGTATTGCGGTCAAACATTCGGAAAAAGTTGTTGTAGGACCCGGTCATAACAACACTGTAGATAAAAAGCAAGTTTAAAAAAAAACAAACGTTCATACACCACCACAGGTCAGTCCACCCAACTTAAGGAGATTGTAACCCCCCCCCTCAGAAAAAAAATTTGTAAGACAAACTACATAATGAGCAAGTATGCATCGTATACTAGCTCATTATGAAATACTTAACTTAGAACAAAGCCCTCTCAGCAGCGTTCGCACACTGTGATTGGCGAGAGCCACAATAATGTCACCCCCACGCATGCGCGTGGGAGCAGCCGGTTATGGCATAGGCGAACGTTCCTTCAGAGCGCATTAGTCGATGACGTAATCGGCGCAGTATACAGTAACTATCTCCTAAATGGTGCAAGTATAGGAGATATTTACAGTACCTCATTATAGGCTTACCTACAGGTACAAACAAACAAGGGGAGTAAACTTCCTCTTTAAGCCCTAGGAATAGTCAAGTGCAGGTCCAGCTTGCAACCACAGAACTTCAGAAAGCAAATATGGATGACTGCACACTGATGCCCATAAAATGCCAACTCCTTTATTGTAAATGTTTAAAACATCCACAACATCACAGAAGTACAGGAAAAGAGAAACGGTTTACACATTTTATTCCAAAACACGAATAATCAATGAGTCTTATAGGCATCAGTGTGCGGTCATCCATATTTCATCTTTGTAATAGTTTACACACGCTTTCTATACCACACCAAAAACGAAAGTCTTACTACTGGGTCTCTAAACCTGTGCAAAAGTTAAATTTCTTTCTTTTCTCTTTTTTTTTTGGAGGATTTAGATGCAATTAGAAAGGGAAAAGAAAGTTCAGCTACGAACTGCCTACATATTTAGACATTTCCTTCTTGGCATGCACTGAGGCATAATTATGAAAAGGAAAAAAAGTAAAAGATGTTCCCCAGAGCAATCAAAACAAATTTAAAGTACAGTTCTTTAAAGTGACCCTAATTGCTTCCTACTAAACCTACTAAACTAGTGTTAAAGTGATCACCTAAATTACTAGCCTCCACATTTACAGACTGACCAATTACCCCCAACCAGCTGCTGTTGTCCCAGAGGAATTAATTAAAAAGGGGAATTATGGCCAAAGCTCTTTTGAGCCTACTTCTCCTGTGGGTCACAGGAGTGCACTTGTTTCTGCTTTCCTGTGACCCATATTTATCCAACAGCAGGCTAATGTCCATTGTCAGCTGACATCATCCAGCCGGTCCAGACTCTGACTTTAATGTCGGGATCCACCCAGATAACATGCCTGACCGACAGCTGAGCCAGCCGCTTCCGCCCCCTCCAAGGTCTGGCGTTCCAAAGAGCCCTGGAAGAGCAGAGAGGCAGTGCCTGACAGTCACTGAAGACCGAAAACTGTGCGAGCAGCTGTCTTCGATCACCCAGTTCTCAGACTTCGAGCCAGCAGGGAACAGATGCAGCATTCACCTAGGTGCGTATGATTTTATTTTTTAAATCCCGCACTTCTTTTACTCACCTTCTAAAGTCAATAACTGCATTGGGCAATGACTCCCCCCCCCCCCCACCAATGGCTTCCAAATGGACAGTGCTTGGGCCTGGAGACTGGTTCAGACAATGATCAGTGCATTGCCCCTGGGGACTATGTAGATGTGCCCCATGTCAATCTATTGGTTAGAAGTCATTCACTTTCAGGTAGTAGTGTAAAACAGACCCTAGCTTGGGAAACTGCTAGGCCAAACAAATAAAAGGTTAACGGTCATGAAACTTACTTGTCAGGTCCATTCCAGCAGCACTCAAACTTGTCAAAGATGCAGTCATTTTCATATAAGGAGCACAGTTTGCTCCTGAGGTATTCATGTACCTGTGGAGGAGACACAGCTTTATCAATCGTGATGCATACATTTATCCTAGATTACAGATCATTCTCAAAAACAAATGTCTAAGTTAGAGCTCATATTTGATCCTATGATTTCAAATCTAGAAGAGAGATTCCATTACTTGACAGATCTTCGTGACAGATTCAAAAATATGCTGGAACCCAAAGCACGCAAAAAAAAAATATAAATAAATAAACGGGAGGAAGGCAGAAACCATTTTTATCCATAGGAACCAACCAAATTTTACACTCACTGTTCCACTATGTACTAGATAAACAATAGCTTCCAACTGCTTGTAATGGACACAACCTACATTTTCTTTAAATTGAGTTAATCTGGGCAGTCCTGTAGCCCAGGTCACATCCCAACTACCTGATATGTTTCCACGGGACGGCTTTCCATGTTTAGGTCCCAGATTTTGACGGACAAGTAATCCCTGGTCATCATATATCGGCCATTGTGGCTGAAC
The DNA here is from genome assembly GCA_018402905.1 of Glandirana rugosa. Classification (NCBI taxonomy): domain Eukaryota; kingdom Metazoa; phylum Chordata; class Amphibia; order Anura; family Ranidae; genus Glandirana; species Glandirana rugosa. The sequence goes on from BLSH010530744.1 coordinate 559,966, forward strand.
TTCACATCCGATATGGAAGAGATGATCTCTGAGAAGAATGACCTATTGCTGGGATCTTCTGGTTCCTCAAACACTAAGGGGATAAAAGAAGGTAAATGAAATAATTCAAACAGTACAATGCAAATGAAAGTGGAACTTTAGTCAAAAAATGTAATCTTGCTAGATCGCTTCAGGCTGGCCCCTTTTGCAGGTATAGCAATGTAAAACATTAAAAATAAGGGTTTTTATTTTATTACGGTTTAAAATGCAGTAGTACACTGCATCACCATGCTCCGCACATGCTCAGTTGCTCTTTTTTCGGCACTGTGCTGAATTTGTAGAAGCCGATCTGCTGACAGCCTAAAAAGAAGCAGAACTAAACCCATCGATTTCAACATACAGTTACATTCCCAGCATGCCATGATTGCCAACTGTCACATTGGCTTGTGTTCTCAACCAAACTGTCAAACCATCAGATGGATAGTGTCAGAACTGATCACGGGTGCAGCATCATGGCAGTTACAGATCAAACTGAAGCAGCTTCCTTGGCTGAAAAGGATATGAAAGTTTAATTCTGCTTTAACTGCTTCCCAGGGCTCTGGGCTTTAACAAAATGGCAGCCACAAACAAGAAAAAAAACAGGAGCAATGCTGAAGGCAATTTACAGCACACACTAATTTTGGTAGTGTAATGTAGGAATGTATGTTCCTTGCTATATTTTTTTTTTTATCAACTATGAGTAAAGTTCCGCTTTAACAACTAAGTCAAATATAAAAATGTCAGTTATAGATCTGGCAAGATAAAACTAGCCAAGTAATATTTTAAATCAGGGTTACACAGATACTGGTATCGGTGACGTTACTAAGCATTTGCAAGAGTATCGGTACTCATGCAAATGCTCCAATACCTGAAATTGATACTTAAAGGCTCGGTTCTTTCAGTGGGGGAATCCCGCTGACAGCTGAAATGTTAAAGAAAAAAAAACAGTCAATTATCGGTTAAGGAGCGGGGCCACCGCGTCCTTAATAACTGATGACTTATCCAGCTGTCAGTGGGGTTTCCCTGTTGACAGCTGAAGTTTAAACAAAGTCCTGGCAATTGGAGTTGTCGAAAAAAGAAAAAAAAAAGCAGCCAGGCAATGTATTATCAACAACATTGCTCAGCTGCTGAAACCGAAAGAAAAAAGAAACCTGGTTTATTTTTGTATCTTTCGGTTTATTCATCTACAGATCACAGGGATGAACTTCGATGTGTAGATGAAGTCAGTTTAAGGCAACCTGTCGATTAAAAAAAAAAAAATAAATTAGTTTTTTTATTAACCCCTTGGCACCAGCTGCCGCCGGACCTTTAAGGGGTTTGCTATGTCTGGAGGGGCTTATAGCCATGTGACCACCGTGATTAGCTGTCACATGATCAGAAAAGTGGGCCGGTCAGTGCTAATGAACGCAAATATGCGGCCGCTTGGCGCCAAGACCCAGCCGCCGAAAGGAAACAACTTTTGTGTGCGCTCGGTGTGAAGAGGTTAAATGTTCCTGTTTAACCCCTTACTAACCCTTAATTCACTCTCAGCAGCCTTCATTAACTCATTATTCTCCTTTTCTATTTCAATTATTAATTTTCCTGCAGAACTTTTTTTTGTTCACTATTTTAAAAGACAATACCCAGGGAAGTTGATTTTTTTAACTTCAACTGTTGAAAAACAAATAAAAAGGTCTCACAAGACTTCTTTTCTAAGGCTCCATTTACATTTGAGGTTTTGGGATCTCTTGAGATCGTGGGCAGAATTGCAGCGATTCTGGCAATCGCACTACAAACCACAAAACGCACGTTTGAGTGTAATTTTCAATGGTGGTTTTGCTGCGACTGTCGTGCTGCAACCAAAGCAAATCGCATTGCATTAAGTTTGCTGCCCAAAAGAAGCCCCTGCTGCTTTTTGGGAGACAAGCTTCATGTGATTTGTCACGCGACAAAACTGCAGTGTTTAGGTGTCATTGAAAATAAATGGCACCCAAGCAAGCACGCAGTGTTTTGTCAGCATTGCAGTGCTACTTGGAATTGCATCAATTCTAAAAGTCATGCAAGCTACTAAATGCTTGGAATTAGGTTGTCTGCAGAAATACTGCTCTGGTACTTCTGAGTAACTGGCCATGTGCCAACAGCCTAGATCATTTAGTCATCTGCTCTATGCTGAAGGGAGGGATCCGCCAATATAAACCAGGATTCTTTCCTTCAGCTGAGATTATGTGTTCAAATACCTGGCTGCCCTGGGATCTAGCAACAGTGGGTCCTTCATAGTTTCAGAAATTTTTGGACTTTACATCTGTGGAATGTCTATGCTGCTGAAGACAACTGTAAACAGGTAAGTGTTTAGGCACTCTTAGTAGACTGTCCAATCAATATATGATCACATGGACTGGGCAGCATGGAGATATTTATGTTAATGATGTGTGTTTTAAAGCGGTACTAACCCCCCAAAAAAACCCAAAGTATATAATATTGCAGCTCACCAATCATTAGATGTGGTGGCTGCATTTTTTTTTTCCTCGCTACATTTCCACCTGGTGATCTGGCCAGTAAGGCCCCTTTCACACTTGTGCGACTTGAAATCCACAAGATTGTGCTGCGACAAAGCAATGCCTGCGTAATCTTGAGGTCTATGGACCTCAAGTCGCATCAAAGTCAGACCAAAGTAGTGCAGGGACTACTTTCAAGTCGCTGCAACATGAATAGTACTCATTGGAAATCATGGGGTACGACTTGGCATGCAACTTTGCAGTCCCAAGTCGCAGGACAAGTCACACAAGTGTGAAAGGGGTCTAACACACCCCCTGTATTAGAGCACCTCCACTCTGAAGCACAGGGGGCACCTTTGGACATCAGCATTGTCCGTTTGGGAGGGGGGGGGGGGGGGACCGGGGTGTTAGATGTCCTATCAGATTTAGACACGCTAACAAATTGCAGCCACACTGTGGTAAATGGTTTGCCTCATCTCTGTAACTGCTAGATCTGCAGGAGAGATTGTTCTCAGACTTGTGACTTACTAGCCAAATCACCAGATAAAAATAAAAGAAAGCTTAAAAAACAAATGCAGCCATCACATCTAAAAATTGGTACACTGCAATATAATGAATGTTTACTTTTGGGTTTAAGGGCCCTTTCACACAAGCAGATAGATCAGGTGAGAGTCAGTTTTTAAGGAGGACCGCGATCGGACCCATCAATTGCCCTCTATGGAGCTGCGGGTGACAGACATGTCAGTAGACACCCGCCAACATCCGATCCGCCAAAAACAGACGGATGGGGGGATCCGCTCCCCATCTGTCTGGCAATTCGGATGGCAGTCAGGTGTAGATGGAAAGGCGGTCCATACACATCCGATCCCCCATAGAGGACAGCTGTGTATGTTCGCTCTGCATAAGCGATGCAGAAAAGCAATCCGCCTGCTCAGCGGGGAGCAACAGACAGATTCTACGCTGAGCAGGTGGAGTCTGCCCCATGTGAAATGGGCCTAACACTCTTAAACTCCAATAACAGCTTACAAACCAAACAAGGAAGATTAAAGGAGCTAAAGCCGTTCTCTGGGTTCAATTATGACATGAAAAGGGGTGAAGTAATCTCCCGTGTTCTTGAAGCACACACTTTGGCCTTTTCACACCATGACATATATCAAAGCTTACAAAAAACTGCACTTTTACGCACTTTCACTTGTGTTTCTTTTGTGCACATTTATATGCTTTTTACATATATTTATGTAAATTGCAGTGCGGAAAAATGCAGACACAAAAGCGTTTTTTTCTCACAACTTTGCTCCACAAATGACACCAGCATTTTTGGTGTGAACAGGGCACATAGAAAACGTCTATGTTCCCCTGCAGATACCTGCATATTTCTACTGTCAAAAAATGCAGGTCTCTGCACATAGATGTAACATCCCCTACAACATGATAGTATATGACCTACATTTAGAGTGGCGATCACACAGTGCAGACTCTCGCATGTCACACAGACGGATAGTGCCTTTGCTGCTGCTGTATACAAAAGTATTGCAATGATGTGGGTGAAATTCTGCTGCTGTGATCACCTCTGTCAGCTCTTCCATATTGGCAGGTTTAATATCTACTATGTCTGGTAGTAGGTAGGTGAAGGAAACATATTATAATTTTTACTTCCCTGAACGGAAATAGAAAAAAAAAAAAATGTAACCAACCGCAGGAATTACACAAGTGCAGGAAGTAAATGATCGGCTCTCAGCACTGCAGACATGGAATAAAAATAGAATGTATAGTAGATGCCTCTTGTTATGCTCAGTCCTGGGTACATGTCACTCTTACAAAGCGCAATTCAGACAAGCTGAATATATACAAATCAATGCCAATGTGAGGAAACAGATACATATGTATGAAAAGGCATTCTGAGAGCACAAGTGAAAACCAAAATAAACCAGCATTACTGTATTAGTAAATCAATTATGCATTAACCAATAATACGTCTTTCAGTGTCACATTGTTAAAAAAAATATATATATATATATATATATATATATTACCACTTGGTGCCCACACTATAGCCAAGAGACTGCTACAGCACGGGCTTAAATTGCCGGGAGGGTGTACATGGATGTCCTTCTGTGCTCACGCTGCCCACACATCCCCTGCGGCGCGCTCTGTGATCGCACAGTCCTTGGGTCCTTTAACACGTGATCAGTTGTCAGCCGACAGCTGATCACATGATGTAAACAAGCCGGTAACCGTCTTTCCCACCCCCACGCTTAAAGTGAGAGGAGAAAAAAAAATAAGCAGATTACCGGCTTCTGTAAAAGGGACATTGGTCCAACACACTGACCACCAGTGCTCCTAACCAGTGCCGCCCACCAGTACTCCCAACCAGTGCCGCCCACTAGTGCAGCCTCATCAGCGCACATTAATGAAGGAGAAAAATTACCCGTTTGCAAAATTTTATAACAAACTATGAAAACGTTTGACATCAAAATGTTCAATATTTTTTTTTGTTTAGCAAAAGAAAAAAAAAACCCAGAGGTGATTAAATATCACCAAAAGAAAGTTCTATTTGTGTGAAAAAAAAAAATGCTAAAAATGTCATGAGTACAGAAACGACCGTGCAATTGTCATTCAAAGATTGACAGCTCTGAAAACTGAAAATTGACCTGAACAGGAAGGGTGTATATGTGCCCAGTAAGCAAATGGTTAAATATGGTCCTTTGTCAACTTTGGGCAAATTGAAACCGCCTTTTTCTAGCTCACTGCCCAACATGCCTATACACACACCTTTAACCAATTGACCTGCAGAGGGTTTACCTCTTTCATGACCAGACCATTTTTTGCTATTCAGCACTGCGCTACTTTTACTAGTAATTGCTCAGTCACACAACACTGTACCCAAACTAAATTTATAGAATTTTCTTCACACAAAATAGAGCTTTCTTACATTGGCATTTGATCAGCACTGTTTTTTTATCTTTTGCTATATAAATAAAAATTCTAAACTTATATTTTCTACTTAGTTACAAAACATATCCAATAAAATCAATTTTCATCATAAATTTAGGCCAAAACGTATTCTGCTACGTCTTTGGGAAAAAATCCCAATAAGTGTATATTAATTGGATTGTGTAAAAGATATGGCATCTACAAAATTATGGGCAGGGCTCGACAAACCCCGGGCGCCAGGTCGCCATGGCAACCAGGAACCGTGTCGTGACGTGTAGCAGCAGTTCCTCCTCTCCCCCTCACTATCTCCTGATTCAGTGAAGAGCCATTCTCTGCCTAAGCCAAAAATCCGGGCAGTCTGCCAAGTTCTCACAACATCGCTGATAAAAGAACCAAAAAGATACCTTGTTTATAGTTATCAAATGAATGAACATCGGTCTGTAGATGAGGGCAGTTTAACCACTAAAGCCCGGTTCACACTGGTGTGATGCATGAACCCTGCAAATCCACTGCAGTCCCGCATCGAATCTGACTCGCACGGCCGATCACACTGTCATATGCGAACTGACAACCCCATTGCAGCTCACATATTGCACTGCGAACGGACAGTTCAGACATGAATCGGATCCCATAAGTGTGAACACCCATGTGATCCAATTCTGGTTTGACGCAAAAAATTGATTTTTTAACTTACCATAAAATCCCTTTCTCTGAGTTCGTCAACAGGCACAGCGACTCTTAGGACTAAGTGGGTTATACTGCCCTCTTCAGGAGTTTACTAGGCAGAACAGGCAGTTCCAACAGCAAAAGCTCAGTAACAGACACAGCCCCTCCAAGGGGGCAGTCCCCACTGGCAGATAACCCCACACCCAGCTCCTGCTAGCTCAGTTTGTAACAAGCAGTGGAACATCCAGAGGGGTGGGTGCTGTGCCTGCCGATGAACTCAGAGAAAAGGATTTTACGCTAAGTCAAAAAATCACGTTTTCTCTTTCGTTCGCCGACAGGCACAGAGACTCTTAGGACTAAGTGGGACATCCAAAAGCAGTACCAAAAAATGAGGGGTGGGTAACAGAACAACAACAGAAACTACACCCAACCGAACACTCGGTGAGGAACCACACGTGTCTCACACAGCCGCCTGCAAAACTTTGCGGGCCAAACGCAGCATCCGAGGATGCTAAAACATCAACCTTGTAAAAATTTGAGGTGTGCACAGAGGTCCAAGTAGCCGCCTTGCACACCTGAGACACAGACGCCTGATGTCGAAAAGCCCAGGAAGTGCTAATCGCCCTGGTAGAGTGAGCCGTGACAGGAAAGGGAGGCTCCAGACCCCGAACAGCATAAGCTCGGGTCACCGTCTGTCCAATCCAACGTGAGATAGTGGCCGATGAGGCCGACAAATCTCTGCGTGGGCCATCTACCGCGACAAAAAGAGTGTCTGACCTCAGAAAGGAGGCCGTGGACGCCAGATACACCCGCAGGGCCTGAACAACATCCAGGGAGTGCAAAGCAACCTCCTTAGGGTGAGACGGGTGTGGGCAAAGTGAAGGAAGGACAATGTCCTCATTGATGTGGAAAGATGACACCACCTTCGGCAAAAAAAGGAGACGGGCGCAAAACCGCCTTATCCTTGTGTAGGACCAGATAAGGAGACCTATAGGACAGAGCCGCCAACTCAGACACCCACCGGGCGGATGTGATGGCCACCAGGAAAGCCACTTTCTGCGAAAGCATTTGCAGAGATTTCCCTCATGTTCTCAAAAGGCAGCTTCTGAAGTACCGAGAGGACCAAAATTGAGATCCCATGGCGCCAAAGGCGACCGTACCTGGGGGACGACATGCCGAACCCCCTGCATGAAAGTACGGCTTTGCGTCGCCAAAGGACACTGAAAAAAGATCACCAGAGCAGAAACCAGACCCTTGAGAGTGCTCAACGCCAGTTTCTGGTTGAGGCCCTTCTGCAGGAAGGCCAGAACCCGAGACACAGAGAAGGAGCGAGGGTTCCACCCCCCGGCCTCGCACCAGGCGATGTAAGCCTTCCAGGTGCGGTGGTAAATCTTATGTGAAGTAGCCTTACGGGCCTTCAACATGGTAGGAATCACCGAGTCTGAGACCCCCCGATCCCTCAACACCTGGGATTCAATAGCCAGGCCGTTAAAGCCAGAGAGGGTAAAGCAAGGTGCAAGATGGGCCCTTGGGACAGAAGATCCTCGTGAAGCGGGAGTCACCAGGGGACGTCCACCACCATCCGGACTACGTCTGCATACCAAGGATGCCTTGGCCAATCTGGAGCTACGAGAATGGTCAAAATGCCCTCAGCCTCTATTCTGCGCAGGAGGCGCGGAAGCAGTTTGAGAGGAGGAAAGGCATAGATGAGTCGATACCGATCCAACTGAGCTACAAGAGCATCCGCCGCGTCCGCTAAAGGATCCCTTGTCCTGCTCACGAAGGTCTGCACCTTGCGATTGAGACGGGACACGAGCAGGTCCATGTCCAGGACACCCCATCTCAGGCCAATCTGATGAAACACATCCGGGTGTAGGGACCACTCTCCCCGGTCCAGGTGCTGACGACTGAGATAGTCCGCATGCCAATTTTCTACGCCCGGTATGTGGACAGCAGAGATTGCCGGAACGTGAGTTTCTGCCCACCGCAGGATGGGGGCTACCTCCGAGGCCGCAGCCGAGCTTCTGGTCCCGCCCTGGTGGTTCATGTATGCTACGGCCGTGGCATTTTTCGACTGAATCAGGACTGGGCACCCGTGTATCCTCGATGTCCAATGGGAGAGGCAGCACCAAATCGCCCGCAATTCCAGGACATTGATCGGGAGACTAGACTCCTCCAGAGACCACCATCCCTGGGCTGAAAGCAACCCCAGGACTCCACCCCAGCCTATCAGGCTGGCGTCCATCGCGATCACTGTCCAGTGAAGGGGGGAAGAAAGACTTCCCCAAACGAAGAGCCAGGGACTGCAGCCACCAGAGCAGCTAGGCCCTCACTGGATGATCCATCCTGATCACCCGATCCAGGGAAGATGGGGACCTGTCCAATCTCAGGAGAATCTCCCGTTGCAGAACTCGGGTGATACGCTGAGCATAAGGGACCGCTTTGAAGGAGGCCATCATTAGGCCCAGGACCCGCATGCAAAACCAAAGTGGGGCCCATTTCTGGAACAGCAGGGACCGAACCGCCGACTGAAGCGTCTGCCGCTTAGTTGGCGGAAGGAAAACCTTACCTGGGCCGCATCCAGGATCAGCCCCAGATACTCCAGGCGGTGAGAAGGAATCAGGACAGACTTCGGGAGGTTGATCACTCATCCGAATTCCTGCAGAGTGTGCAGGGTAATCGTCACATTGTCCCTGAGCGCTGGAGCCGACTCCACTCGCAGGAGGTGGTCGTCCAGATACGCCACCACTGAGATACCCCTCTGTCTCAGCAGAGCCAGAACCGGGGCCAGCAGTTTGGTGAAGACCCGAGGCGCCAAGGCCAGGCCAAACGGAAGAGCTATGAACTGGTAGTGATCCTCTCCAACCGCAAAGCGCAGGTCGAGGGAGGCCAGGAAGTCGCCCTGGTGCAGGGCCACTACTACCGAGTGGACCGACTCCATGCGAAACCGTGCACACCTGTTGAGGTCCTTCAGATCCAGAATGGGACGAACCCCATCCTTCGGAACCACGAAAACGTTGTAATAAAACCCTTGGGAACGTTCCGCCCGAGGAACTGGGACAATCACCCCTTGACCCAGCAGGTCCTGCACAGCCCCGAACAGGGTCCACAGCCTGCCCGCAGGTAGCTGCAGGTTGGAGGCGAACAACCTGCCTGGGGGGCTTGAACGGAATTCTATGCTGTACTGTGAGGAGACCCCCTCAAACACCCAGCAGTCCGAGATGCGGGAAGAGCACCTCCCCCCCCCCCGAACGCCGGGCAGGGGCAACCCTTCATGCGTAGACGACCTTGTTCCCTGGCTTGGAGCGCTTACGTGGCCAGGGGCGCTTCAGTCCACCCGTGGGGGCCTTGGCAGGCTGTGGACCTTTGCCCGAGGCGGGGTAGGGACGAAAAGAAAGAAGAAATAAGGCTCCTGGGCTCCGGGAGGAAGGAGCTCTTCCCTCTGGTGAGATCTTTGATCACCTCGTCCGGGGAGTCACCGAAGAGCCGCCCCCCCCCCCCCCGGAAAAGTAAATCCGCCAGGGTCCTCTTAAAAGGCAGGTCCGCAGACCAGCACTTCAGCTAAAGCCCCCGCCTGGCCACCACAGAGCCCGCGGATGCCTTAGATATCAGGGGGGCTGCGTCCAGGGCAGCATCGCACAGATACTGAGCCTCCACACACTTGGGAGAAGCCTGAGCCCTGATCAACTCACTGTGCAACTGCTTTGCCCATTCAGTGAGCGTTTGTGACGCCAGCAAAGATGCCACCACGGGCCGCATGGCCGATCCCGTCAGAACAAATAGGGACCTGACACAAGCCTCAGTCTTCCTGTCAGCCGGGTCCTTAAAGTACGGCGTGCCCTCCACTGGGATGGTGGTCGCCCTGCACAGGCGGGACACCGGTGGGTCAACCACGGGGAGCGAAGCCCACTTCAATAATTTATCCTCAAAGGGATAACGCACAGCAAAACACTTTGGGATGGGAAGGGAGCTCTGAGGCTCAGCCCAATCCTTATAAACGAATGGAAAGACCTTAGCCGCAGGGCCCTGTGTGTGACCCGAAGGGAATGGGCACCCTCCGAGAGGGCCCTGCCGTTTCTTCCAATCGCAGGGTCTCACGCACTGAAGTGATCAGAGCGTCTATGAAAGCCTTCTCCTGCGCAGCAGCAGACGGCTCAGACTCATCCTCGCTAGCAGGAGCGTCGGGAACCTCGCCATCCGACAGCTCGAGGGGGGTCCCTGCAACGGAGGAGCCCCCCTCGCAGTCCGAGTCCTCCCCCGAAGAAGGGGGGGGGGGCGGCAAGGGGAGCTTTTTGGCGTCCCTGCGGTTCAACAGCGACTATACCCAGGAGACAAATGTCTCCAGGACCTTCGACATTGCGTCTACCAGAGCCCCTGAAGTGCTGGCAGCAGGCACCGAGAGGTCCAGTGGGGAAGCACCCGCATCGGCTGCCATACTGTCGCCCACCCTGGCAATGCCCACCAAATAAGGCCTATTGCCGGGAGACCACTGCACCCCCCAGCTGAGCAAGGCTGGGCAGAAGGGACACCCCGAAGGGACTCACCACCCGACCGGAAGAGGAGCTGCCTACTGCCGCTGCCTTCAGCCACTCCTGCTGCCCCCTGCCGCTGTGCTCAGAGCCACTGCCAGGGAGAACCACGCCGTTCTGGGGGGGGGGGGGTAAATCGGCGCCAAACACCGGCCAGGACCGCCCCCAGGCCTCACATACACGTGTAGACACGGAAAATGTACACTAGAGGCCAAAACACCCCTGTAACAGGGCCGCGGCTACACAAGT
>BLSH010530744.1:596761-606823 GCA_018402905.1 Glandirana rugosa
AAAAAACGGAAATAAAAAACTAGTTTGGAAACTGTGAGTACACTTTCCTGGGATTTCGGCGTACACGCAGGTCAGGGAAACAACCCAACGAGGGGCCCCCGGTGTCCATGTCGTCGGTCGGGGCGTCGGACAGTCAGACTGTACGACTTTATACGACGCTGACCTGTCCCCGACTGACAACATGGAACACCTTGAACACAAATCCCGGGATGTAAACCATATACAGAGATTTACGTATACCGAGATTTGTTCTCCTGACGAGGTATGTACCAAGTCGGGACAGGTCGACGTCGTCTAAAGGTACCTGTGGCCCCCGGGGAGCAACCCAACAAAGGGACTGGACGCACATGCGGCTTTAGGGTCCTTTCACATGAGTGTCAAAGGTTTGATCAAAAAATAAAGGCAAAAAAAGGGGCACATGAAAGCAGAATCCCTTTATATCATCATTTTACACCAGTGCATACATCTGTCTTTAGTTTAAAGTATTACTAGACCCACAACAGTAAAATCAGCCTGTATATGCAGTAAAGCATGCTTGCTATACTCACCATGGAACCTAAGGGGTTAATCCTCTGCATTGTGTAAAAGGGCTGTTTGATCCTGTCTTCTCTGATCTTCCCCTTCTTCCACTGTCCCCAATATATCTCTTGATCGTAGAGAGGCTTGGGGGCACTCTGTACATGTTCAATTTGATGTACATTGCTAAAGAGTTTTTGTTTTTTTCTTGGGAGGGTGCATGTGACGGGCACAGGACCAATCAGCACTGTCCAGACAGAGGGTCAGGGGTCCTGCAGCCTCATAGGACAGTCAGTGAAATGAAAACTCCTCCTACAAGCTTTAACCAGACACTGATAGAAGCCAAAAGACTGCTATACACTGCTGATGAGAAAAGGGATTTAGCAGTTTATATTTACTAAAACAATTGCATTTCCATGTTATGTGTACTGTGGGAGACCAGATATAGTGAATGCAGGGGCATGGGTTTATTAACACTAAGTTTACAACAGTATACCTCTGTAGCCAATGTCCCCCTTGGGGGAGGCTGGAAGTAGTGGTCCACCTGTCACTCTGTCCTCAATCACACATTTCCTTTCATCTGGAGTCACAGAACAGGCCGGTACTTTTTTTTGCTGTTTATTAGGGGATAAAACTTTGGATGGGGTAGGGGTGATTGTGGGATGCCCAATAGATCAAAGCTAACGGGACCTCCTATATACACTTCCGTATATACACTCCTCCTCTCCAGCACAAACTTGCTTCAATTCTCACTTTTCTCCAGGTTCCACTCTCCTGCGCACACTTGGTTGCGGCCTAGCTAGCACATGTTTCTGTTAGCAGCGCCTCCAGACCGCCCATTACAGGCAGGGCCCACGGGGCCCCAGACTGTAGCAAAGTACGTTTGTGCTAGCAAGGGTTGATGGACTAAAGAACCCAGCCCATCCTCTTGCAGACCACCTCATTGCCCAGTGACACCACTACCCTGACTGGCTCCTGTAACCTTTTCAGACTGTCCACTGTATCCTCCCAGCCTGCTCCGGTCTACACATTCCAGCTCCCAAGGTTGTGTCACTCGTGGATACTTTACAGAGCCCTTTTCCTGTAGCCTTTTCTGTTGCTCTCCTGCTCCAGCTTCAGAAAGCCTCACCTGTCTCCTCTTTTCATCCCCTTTTCCAGACCTTTCTGAAGAAAAGTGGAGGAGTAACCAAGGGGTGTTTGTTCCTTCCATCTCCAGCTCTTCCTGGGCCATTAATTTACCCAAATCAAATTAGGCCTGCAAATCAGTCAGGCCAGAATAAATTTGCCTCTCCTAGCAAAAATCTACCACCAAAGCACCCATCTACAATGTGGGAGTGCTACACCTTTTTCAATTGTTGCCGAAAACGCCTATTGCAGGAGACACCCAAAATGAGAAAAGCAGTGAGCCATCCACACAAGCAATGTCCAGGGACATTCTGGACACCAATGGTACACAACAAGCCACCAGGTTGCCATATTGCAAGTAAGCTGCCGTTTATTTTTTTTTTACAATACAATTAAATATCAAATTGGCTTGTGTAGCAATTATACGGGTTTTTCATTTTAACAAAAGTAGAGTTTTCCTCTGAACTTCCATGGCAGGTTTTGATATGACTGATGGCTAGGAGACGCTGACTTGCGCCACATCACATCATTTACGCTCTCCAGCACAATAATGAGTCCCGCATTATATTGGAACTGAAGTGAACTAGCACTCTATATCAACTCTGGGATGGAAACTTGAAACATTCGGATTGTAGTCTATTATCTTCATGTATTTCAAAGGTTGATTTTCGAATCCTTCAGGGGTTGTAAGCACGCCATATGCGATCGAGGTGTTTCAATACATTAAAAATACAGAACACAGCAGAAAGTGAGTGATGGATACCGGTGTCCCCGCTGCATGCTGTTGCGCCTTCTTACGCCCCTACGCCACTGTAGGACAAAGCAGTAATGTAGTGAGAGGAGGATGGAACCACAGCATGAGGCAGGGAACATAGGCATCCAACAATCCTGGAAAGGCTATCGCAGAGGTGGAGCATAAGACCTCTTCTATTGCAGTTTCTTAAAGCGGAGTTCCACCCAATAGTGGAGCTTCTGCTTAAGTACTCCTCACCCCCTGACATGGCATGCAATTTTTTTTTTTTGGGGGGGAGGGGCGTTTACCTAGTTTTGAAATGTACGTCGCTCCCACTTCCTGGTCTGGTCATCTAGGAGACTCCTCCTCTCCCCCTAGGCGACCACTCCCTCCCTGCAATCTTCTGGGACATATAACAGGTCCCAGAAGATTGCCTGGCCACTGACAATGCAGCGTGGCTCACCAGTGCGCACTCAGCTGTGAAGCCGCAAACTGTCACAGCTGGGTGCCCACCCCTCCAATGCCGGCACCACAGAGGGGAGGGGGAGAGGAGTGAGGCATCAGGCCGCCGCATGGCTGGACCGTGGGACAGGGGAATGTCTGTTTATTAAAAGTCAACAGCTACACTTTTTGTAGCTACTGACTTCTAACAAACTTAAAAAACCAGTGGAACTCCGCTTCAAGGAGTCAAAGAAAGGCTCCAGCTAGGAGAACACAATGCTGCGGGACGCATTCCCTCATCAACACAGTCAGTGTTGATGGGGGAATCGAGCAATTCCACCTGTGGTTTAAGTAAAGAAAACTGCATCATCTATTGGCTGCTTAGCCTTGAATTGTTTTTCTTAAAAACCTAGGCCACTTGAAATTAAATGTTAAATAAAAACGAGGGGAAAAAACCCACTAGGTTTTTTGTTACAATTAACAAAAATCAGGCACAAAGGCATGAACAGTTTTTTTTTTTTTTAATTTAGAAAAAAAACCTAAAATAAGTGGATTTCAGAAACAAATTCTCGATCACATGCAAAGGGCTTTGCTATGATTAATCTCTATCCCACTCTGTACTCGGCACAAACAGTGGAAATTACATCACTTGCAGCCTTGCTTGTTCCAGAAGAAACTACCAGAAGAGACTCAGGTCACCTCTATCACTTCCCCTCTGTGCCTACATCTTTTAAAGCCGCTATCCCAGTGGATGTCCTAGTTAAATGCTCTACAGCGTATTAAATATGTACAGTAAGCCACAAGAGATCAATGCTTCATTCACACTCTTAGGTGATGCACACGGGACTTTTTTTTTGTTTTAAACTCTCCTAGAAGCCAATAGTTTTCGCAGAAAAAAATGCCTGATTCTTGTAAAAGAGTCTAAAGCTTTCACAGGCGTCAAAAGCTTGGGTGTTAATTTCATTGGCCAGAATGAATAATTTATTCTGGCCATTGAAATTAATGCTTGCTCAAGCACAAGTTTTTAGGGGCATTTAGCAGCGTCAAGCATTTTGGATGCAATTGGTATTTTCCCTTCCGCTAAACGCTAAAAGCCTGTGTGTACATAGGCTAACATGGAGAGGCATTTAGAGGCAGGAAAAAAAAGCCAGACACCCCTAGAAGCATTTGTAAAAGCATCCAGCATGCATGAGGCCTAAGGTTTCATGTACACGGGAAGCCTTTCAACATCCCCTGAACGTTTTAACTTGATAGCTAACATCTAAAAAACGTCCGTTTTGCATGCCGAGGTTGCATCTAGAAGGGTTTTTTTTTTTTTCTTTTTAAAATGGAAATACCTGTAAACGAAACGCTCCTAGATGTGAGTTACCATGTTTGGGGGAGTTTACAAGCTGTTACAGGCATTTACCATTTCAAATGCCTCTGAACATCCCTCTGGAACGCATTTTTAGAAATGCTTCTAAACTCAACTACCTGGAAATGACCCTGTGTATATGTACTGATAATCTAACATTAGAGGTGGTTCAGGGGCAGCTGGAAAAAAACACCCAAATGCCTCTAAACGTCCGTTTGGAGGCGGCAGTGTGCATGAGGCCTTATGGTTGTGCCTCACAGCTCAATTGCAGCACACGGCTTGAGAAACATCACCTCAGCTAGTAAATTCTATTATGCAGAGACAGTACAATACCAGTTCTAATATGTCTATAGTCAAACATATGAAATTAACTGGATAGATGTCCTAGACACACTTTGAATCAAACGCTTTGAGACTTAGTAGTTAAACTGTTAGGGGACACAAACTGCTGCAGGTATAAAGTGCATTCATGATACCCACAGCAGCCTCCCAACCCCTATCATGGCTAAATCTCAGCCCTTTCTGACACAGAAACTCCCAACACTTCCTTGCAGGGTCTGGGCTTGCTGCTAAGCCTGCTCCCTCCTCCTTCAAAAGCCAAATGGAATGCATAAGAAACTTTTCCTGTCGCCACTACATGAGATTCAGCCCTAATGCTTCTTCCTGTACAGGGACAACGATTCTTTTGCCATTGGTAACTTGCCAGGACATGACTGCTGAATGGCAGCTCACATGCAAATATGGAATCACCTCCTCTAGCTAAAACGCCGCAGAATTTCACTTGTCAGCTAGGAAGCAATGACCGTGACAACTCACTGGCTGGATCAGGTGTTTTCT
This sequence comes from Glandirana rugosa, assembly GCA_018402905.1. Lineage (NCBI taxonomy): Eukaryota > Metazoa > Chordata > Amphibia > Anura > Ranidae > Glandirana > Glandirana rugosa. The sequence continues at coordinate 601,768 of BLSH010530744.1, forward strand.
TAGACATTCAAAAACCTGAAAATGAGAACACAATGTGAAATGTCTATATCCAATTAGAAGACAGGTCCTACCAAGCTAGCTGCCAGAGTCCATGACTGTGGACATTTTTTTTCTCACCACACCACATTCCCTGTACGTTTGCTGCCAGAGCTTGCAAAGCTGTCAACCCAAAACAAGCAGCTAAATCTTTGCAAAAGCCAAGCAAAATAGCCCTAAAAGGAGATTACTGTAAATAAGCAGGACCCAAAAGCAAAGGCAATGGTGGGCACCAGAGTAGTGACCCAACTGGTCATCGCAGGAAGAGGGCACTGTGTGAAGCAAGTGTGCCATAATATGCAAGTATGCTGTACACTAGTTTGTTGGATATCTTGCAGCATCATCATCTGGTACTTTTCTACAATGTACTGCATTTGTTTTTTTTTGCCTTTTTTGTACATAGACATTACCGAATGATGGATGCCCCATAATCTCAAAACCTGGGCTTTAATAGCCATGTTGTTAAAGTCAGGGACTGAGAAACAAGATGGCAAACTGACTCTTGAGACAGCAGATCTGGCCAGTCCGGATAGGGTCCAGAGTGCACCTGCTAGAAGTCTTAATAGGTTGGCATTCCACCTCCACCTGGGCTAATGAGGATTACTGGAACACACTTCATCTCGGTCTTGTGGAAGAGGTAAGGAGGAAGTTTCAAGGGAGGAAAGGCATAAATCAGGGTGCAGTGATCCAGCAGTGCAACAGGAGCACCCATCACTTCTGCCAGCAGATCCCTGCACCTGAATATAAATCAGTCCAATTTGATGATGATCTTGGAGATCAGGAGGTCCACATTCAGCATAACCCACCTGTAACACACGTCCTGGAAACCTTCAGGGTAAAAAGACCACTTTCCTGGGTCCAAATATTGCCAGAACATTCACCTGCCAATTGTTTACACGATTGACAAGGCAGCAACGTGTAGTTCTCACCAGGACAGGATCCACTCTACCTCTCTTGCTGCAGTGAGACATCTGGTTCCTTGCAGATGGTTAATGTGTATCACTACCATGGTATTGGTCAACTCTATCCATACCCAATTGCCTCCAAGAGGTTGGCCCAATGTGGGAGAGACAGCAATCTTGCTAGAAGTACCAAGATGTTTAATCAGGAGAGGAGATTCCTCCAAAGAAAACATGAAAAAGGGAACCCATGACTCCAGAGCCAAACTCCTTAGCCAACAAAACGGGAAAAAACGCTCCAGCCTTAGACATGTACAGCACCAGACCCAGATACTGCAAGCGATGAGATCCAGCATCTATGTCTAAAAGTTCAGGATGTGTTGTCCATTATAGCCTTTGCCTACTGTTACCTCAAAAGGAGTTGTCTTAAGTATCCCACAAAAGTGCAACAGGGCCAACACTGCAGCCAGCACCTTGGTGAAAATCTTAGGTGCCTTAGACAGGCTGAATGGCAGGGCCACAAACTGGTAGTGCAGAGGCCCTACAGCAAACTTCAGAGAAAAAAAAATAAAAAAAAAAAAAAAGAAGGATATGCTGAAAAGATAGATGGGTACATGCAAGCAAGAATCTTGCGTTCACAGCAGCCAGAAAGTGAAGGTAATAACAGATCTGGTCAATTCCACCCCAAACTTGTAGATCCGAATGTAGATATTTATGGCTTTGAGGTCCAGGATGCGGCGAATACCCCCTTTGGATTTTGGGTCAGTGAACAGGTTGGATCAAAGTCCCTGGAACAGTTTTTCAGCAAAGACCACAGCTACAAAATCTTGGTCCAGAAGGCCCAGGAAAGGAACTCTATAGAGATCTGACAGTTTGTGCGGAGACGAGTACAAAAAGCCAAAGAAAAGAGTTCAATGGGAAATGCTATGCTGCTTCAGAGACACTATATGAACCAAGGCTGGAAATGGCACTGGCAGAAGCAACAGGCCAATCCACTAGTTTCAGGGTGGTGCAAACAGCATTAATTAGGGCTGAAGCAATATCTTAACTTGGGAGTAATAGAAGTACTCCTTATTGTAAGCTCATTTGACAAGGACTTCAGTGACACAATCACAAAGTCACTGTGGTGGAAACCTCAGTAGCTACTAAGGCTGAAGTTACATCAGATACAGAACTGCACAGGGGCATCCACAAGGAGTTCAAAAAATAAGCCACTGCCTCCATCCATAACTGGTCTATATAGTAAAGGAGAGTTGGAGGGCATCAAAAGACAACAGCCAAGGAAAAAACAAAGCTCTACTTATCAACCAGCTTGAAACCATCCAAATTAACCTAACAGTATGCGTAAAATGCAGGGGTTTGGTTACACGCATTTGCAAATGCATGTGTAAGCTAGAGGGCCCCGGCAGGGCTCCCGGTGTCCTCTAGTCCCTATCTCTGACTAATGAGACACTCCACAGTGGGAGCACATGCATTCTGATGAAAATTTGCCAGGTAAACGCACTGACACCTTTGCAGCCATGTGCTGGGCGTCCAGTGTGTCCCTGTACCTTTAACCACTTCAATACCATGCACTTAGAACACTTTACTACCAGACCAGTTTTCAGTGCTGTTGCGCTTTGAATGACAATTGCGCGGTCGTGCGACGCTGCACCCAAACAGATTTTTTATCATTTTGTTCCCACAAATAGAGCTTTCTTTTGGTGGCATTTGATCACCCCTGCGGTTTTTATTTTTTGCGCTACAAATAAAAAAAGAGCCCGAAAATTTTGAAAAAAAAATAATTCTCTATTTTTGTCACAAAACTTTGTAAATAAGTAAATTTTTTCCATCACTGGTGGGCATTGATGAGGCTTCACTGACGGGCACTGATTGGCACTGATGAGGTGGCACTGATGATGAGGCACTTATATGCAGCGATGATGAGCACTGTTAGGCGGCACTGATAAGCAGCACTGACGGGTACTGATAGGTGGCACTGATATACAGCACCGACGGACACTGCTAAGCGGTACTGATGGGCACTAATAGACAGCACTGATTGGCACTCATAGGCGGCACTGGGCACTGATAGGTGGCACTGATAGGTGGGCACTGGTATGCATTGATAGGGGCACTGAGGGGCACTGGTGGGCATATACATTGATAGGGGCTCATTCCCTGGTGGTCTAGGGTGGCATCTGAAGGTGGCACTGAGTGCCATCCACATTGGGCAGTATGTCACTTACCTGGTGGTCTAGGGGGTCTCCCGGGTGGTCCAGATCGGCTCCCTGGTGGTCCTGGGTGGGCGCATCCCTGGTGGTCTAGGGTGGCGATCCGAGGGAGGGCTGTGCTGATAAATCATCAGCACAAACCCTCCCTGTCAGGGATGCAGCCGATCAGCTCTCCCCTCCTCAGGTCTGCAGACCTGAGTACAGGAAAGCCAATAAAACGGCTTTCCTGTATTACACTGTGACCAGCCGTGTTTGGTCACATGGTAAAGTGCTTCGGATCGAAGCGCTTTACCGAGATCGGTATTGCGGGGGGGTCAGACTGACCTCCCACCCCACCGATCGCCGTGATACGCGCCCCCCTGGGCGCGCGGCGGCTTGTTATCCTGAGGACGTCATATGACGTCCAGTCAGGATAACTAAGCCACTTCTCGGCCGTCATTTTGCATACGGCGGTCGGGAAGTGGTTAAGGAGGGTTGGGCTACCTCCAGGCCACCTGCCTTCATCTATCTCATCAGAATGCATGTGCTCCCACTGGAGTCTCTCAGTCAGAGATGGGGACTAGAGGACACAGGGAACCTTGTCGGGGCCCTCTAGCTTACACAAGCAAATGCGTGTAACCAATCCCCTGCTTTTAACGCATACTGTTACTGTTAGAGTGAAGGATGCCTGAGGACGTGAGACTTCAACAGTAGAAGACAACAGGTCTCCAGGCTGTATACATAGGCACCATCTGTAAACATACTGCGAGCAGACCTCAACATGTTATTAGAAAATAAGCTGGGGGTCCCTGATATAGTGAGCTACCATTACGATTTCTTAAACTATTGCTGCCATTTTCAAAAAACACACATAACAGACAATAGACAAAGCTACTGAAAAACATGAAAAGGCTAAAAGCATGAATTTAGGGTAATTTTGTCTAAGATCCTAAAGAAGTCTCTGAAATGCAATAACAAGTTCTAATTTGATTATACTAGAAATGTTGTTTTGCAATTCTCACAGAACTAAAAACAAATATTTTTTCTGTAGCCAAATTCAGCAGGACTGAGTAATGCAGAACCCCCGCCCATTCATTGCCCTGGGAAGCGGGCATGGAGAAACATTCCCAATATAAATGGGCTTGCACAATGTATGAGGAAATGTCACCTAACAAGTTTAAATAAACACCATAGTTCGCTTTATAGTTACACCCATGGGCAATCTGTCAGGACAGAAACATAGGAACAGCAACTGCTGACTTTATTTTGAAGGTGCAAACTCCAGGTTGTCATCCTGCTCCTTTTTTCAATAACAGTTACTGAACCTAAACAAATTTGTGCTTACCAAGTGTCATAACATTTGACAATCACGTTCTTATTACAGGCCAATAACCCACCAAGTAGAGAAGGAAGGATGAGGATGACAGTCTTGGAGCTTCTACCAGGAATAATAAATCTGAGTACAGTCTAGCGGTAAAATTTGAAGTGATCACCCAAAGAATTAAAAGTATATGTCAGGATTCAAACATAGGAGCAGCTTTTTTCTAAAAAGAACAAGATCCATGGCCAACACCTTTTATTACCTTGATTACCGGAGGCCATTGATCTTATATTAACACATACAGCCACTAGCAAATTGTTGGGGGACCCGATACACACATGCTTACTCTAGATTAGGGAGATACATGGTATTGATGAAGGAATAAGGGTGACTTCACTTCAAACCTGACAGATTCCCTTTACAGATAAAAATGAAGGAGGAAGCAGTGATTTAAAAAGACAACCTCAAATGTAGGCCAAAAAGGGATTTTTTGTATAACTTACCGTAAAATCCTTTTCTCTGAGTTCACTGACAGACACAGCCTTCTTATGACACATGGGGTTATGCTCATCCTACTAGGAGTAGACTAGGCAAAAACAAACAAAAGC
>BLSH010530744.1:613919-637055 GCA_018402905.1 Glandirana rugosa
ACCGTTAGTCATGTTTCACAACTCTCCTATTATTACAAAGAGGATGCAAGTGACTGTCTGCGTCGAGAAGAACTGAAACACCCCAAAATACAAGCAGAATGGTCCTCAATTGATCCGTCCCTTTCTCAAGTCGACCGGGGAGGGGACCCCCGGCAGGAGGAAAGGATGTTATTTTGGGGGGAGTGTCTCCTGAGAGGTCAAAGTTACGGATCAAACGTTCCTCAACTGGACCGAAGGGATACCCTTGACGCCAGGATAACACTGGTAAAAAAGAAAAAATAAAAGAAAAAAGAAAAAAGACGTTAGTTAACATTATTATCCTCTCAACACTTTGTACTGATTGCCATTCCCACACATTGCTATAATCCGTAGAATAGGCTGTTCGGATTCTGTCTTTAGCCCATATAAAAAGGGTGCCACACACATTAAGGGGTTGATTTACTAAAACTGAAGAGTGAAAAAACTGACGCAGCTCTGCATGGTAGCCAATTAGCCTCTAACTTCAGCTTGTTCAATAAAGCCAAGACAAGAAAAAAAAAAAAACTGCAAGTTTGTTGGTTTCTATGCAGAGCTGCACCAGATTTTGCACTTTCCAGTTTTAGTAAAATCAACCTCAATCTATATTGCACTGACACCTCCACCCACAATGAAATTAGAGGGCACACTTCTAGGCTAAGCAAGTATGGTCACTCAAAACTGTCGCTTAGGTTTGGGAAAATGCCAGCTTTAGATACCCGAGGGCAGGTATAGATACAGTTGTGCTCAAAAGCTTGCATATCCTGGCAGAAGATTGTGACATTTTGAAATCGATATTGGGCATGACTGATCATGCCAAAAAACGTTCTTTTAACCACTTCCAAACTGCCTATAGTGTATTTACTGCGGCAGTATGGACGTGTCCCGTGAATCGCCGTAAATAAAGCATGAGCACCGCTGGAGTGTGTCCGTCGGCGAGCCACGATGAGCGGCCACAGCAAAAGAATGGGCCCGGCTGTCAGTGCGGGCATAGGAGATCTACTGATCCCGGTCACTAGGATCAGTTAGATCTGTTATGCCCATGGTAGCCCAGCCCCCCCCACAGTTCGAACACACCCAGGGAACACACTTAACCCCTAGATCTCCCCCTGCAGGTTAACCCCTTCACTGCCAATGACATTTATACAGTAATCAGTGGACATTTACATTTCTGATCACTGTATAAATGTCATTGGTCCCAAAAAAGTGTCAAAAATGTCCGACATGTCCGCTGCAATATCGCAGTACCGCTAAAAATCGCAGATCGCCCCCATTACTAGTAAAAAAATTAAAACCCCAGAAATTCTCATTATCCGTAAACGCTGCAACTTTTGCGCAAACCAAACTCTGATTGCGATTTTTTTTACCAAAAATATGAGGAAGAATATAAATTGGCCAAAACCGATGAAAAAAAATGTTATATATTTTTTTGGATTTGTATTTAAGCAAAAAGTAAGAAAAACTGTTTTCTTTTGCAAAATTGTCGCTCTTTTTTTGTTTATAGCAGCGATCAGAAATGACGCAGAGGTGATCAAATACCACCAAAAGAAAAAACTCTATTTGTGGGAAAAAAGGATGCAAATTTTGTTTGGGTACAACGTCGCACGACCGCGCAATTGTCAGTTAAAGCGACGCATTGCCGAATCTCAAAAAGTGCTCTGGTCCTAAACGGTGAAATCCATCCGGGGCTGAAGTGGTTAAGGATAGTGATCATGTGAAGCCATTATCACATAGTTGTTTGGCTCCTTTTTGAATCATAACAGTAATCACCCAAATAGACCGGATCAAAAGTTTACATACCCTGGAATCTTTGGCCTTGGTACAGACACACAAGGTGACACACACAGGTTAAAGTGACAATTATAGGCTAATTTCCCGCACATGTGGTGTTTTGAATTGTAGTGTCTGTGTATAAATAGGCAATGAGTTAGCTCTCACTTGGATGTACTGAGCAGGCTAGACACTGAGCCATCCTTAAATAAAATATAACATTTTTGGCACGATCAGTCATATTGTCAAAATTTCAGGATTTCTGCCAGGGTATGCAAACCTTTCAGTACAACTGTAGCATATGACCACTTCCTCATGTCCATAGCTGCCTTAAAAACGGCTTCCAAAACCTATACTAGCTACCCTGTAGAGAAAAACAAAACAAATAAATCATTTTTTTGAAGATTCTGTTAACAATGAAAATGAATTGAGATGGGATAGTCAACTAACCTTTTTTAAATCTCAGAAATGTAAGCAATTGCACTTCATAAAGTAACAGAAAAAAAAAAAAAAAAAAAAGGAGCACCACCTACCTTCTGAAACATCGTCCTCTACTGCTCCTTTCACCTGAGAAAAACACCACTGAATATCATTGCCTCCACCAGCTCCTTAAAAGCAAAAGCAAATATTAAAATAGTTAATACAAAATAAACAAGATGAAAAAAAAAAACATTTACTCAGTTCACACTATGAACTGCATGTAAATCCCACAAGAATCTCATTGCATTCCTGTTCAATTCACATGCGATTTGATGCACTCATTTTAAATGGGCTCAAATCGTATCGCACCAGACATGCATGCAGCAATATTAGTACCGGATTACATGGTTTTGTACCATGCGATCAGGTGCCAGCAAATGGAGGGGTTAATTACAGCCAGCCTTAAGGCTCTGTTTCCACTACTGCGAGTTGTTATGAGACTTCACATGTCAAGTCGCATGACAAGTCAAAATCCATGTATTTCAATGGCCCCCGTTGTAATTGGTGCGAATCAAGTCGCAGCGACTCCAAAAAAGGTTCTTGCACTACTCTGTTGCGACTTTTTATGCAACTTTGATCAAGAGAGTGTAAAGTTGGATCAAAGCTGCACTGCAAAGTCGCACTCTAAATCGCGCGACTTTGGGGTCGCAATAGCGGAGGCCTAGGCTAAATGTGTTTCCCATCAAGGTCGGCGCTGAAGATCTGCACTGAAACAAAGTGGCAGTGATACACAATCACTGTGCTGTACTACCAAAATAGTGTAATGGCCAAATATAGTTGCCATCACGCACATGTATGTTTGCAAGCTATACATACAAGGTTTTCAAGAACACTTTTCATTGGGACCAATTACATGGACTGGTCACAATCACACACACTGTAAAAGGGCTATTATATCCCTTCAAAATACATTTTTTACTGTAAGCAATAAGGGTATCGGCAGATACTGCATTGATAGATTATAGAGGAGAACTAAAGCAATAACACTCCTATAAATCCAGAAGTTGTACAATGACCTAAAGGTTGACCCCTTAGGAATATGCAACAGGCAAAGTTTAATAAGCTTTTAAAGATTTGATATTATGCGAGAGCACATATAGCATACGATGACATGAACATTTTGCTGTGGAGCTACTAGTATGAATTCTACTTTCACACTCCCACCTACAAAGAAAAAATATTTAGTAGGGAATTTCTGAAACCTGGCTGGCACAATGAATATGTTGTTGTGCCTAAAATGAATGACACCTCATACCTAATTTCTGAGACTATTTTCCTAATAAAGGTCTAGTCCGCCTAAAACAGATTTCATCTGTAGGCCAAATCAGCATTAGGCTTCTTCACCATTGAGGTTCATTAGGTACAAGCACTTCCCACCTGTGTTCTGCATCTCCCTGCAACAGCAGCTGGAGTTGTGAAAGTGGAACTCTACTCAGAAAATCAAGTCCTGCTAGATCACATCATGCTGGCCCCTTTTGTAGGTATAACTATGTAGAACTATAGCTATGTAAAACATTAACAATAAGTGCCTATCCTGGTTAAAATCTAGTGATGAAGGGTCTTGCACTGCTCTAAACGTAGAGGCCAATTTGTTGACAGGCTAGAGATATACTGCTGCTCAGGGGCTCTGGGCTTAAGCAAAATGGCAGCTTGCAGTAATAAGTAACAGGAGCAATGTTGGAGACAATTTACAGCTCACACTAATTTGGGCAGCATAATTATTAATGTGGAATGTATGTCTTGCTAAAAACTTTTTTCCCCTATCAAGTTATGGGTAAACGTCTACTTTAACTGGTTCCCCACCGCGCGCCGTGTTTTTACGGCGGCAGTGGGGGAGCCCTGCGCGAATCGCCGTAAATAAACGGCGATTCGCATTTTGGCCACAAGGGGGCGCGCGCGCGCGCCGCACTCCTGAGGAGTGTGCCCGCGGCTCGGGCGGACCCGATGTCCGCCGGCGAGCCGCGATGAGCGGCTACAGGGCAAAGAACGGGGAACCGCCGATGTAAACACGGCGGTTCCCCGCCCTGTCAGTGGGGCATGGGTGATCTACTGATCCCTGTCACTGGGATCAGTTAGATCTCTCATGCCCAACCCCCCACAGTAAGAACACACCCAGGGAACACTATTAACCCCTAGATCGCCCCCTGCAGGTTAACCCCTTCACTGCCAATGACATTTATACAGTAATCAGTGGACATTTAAATTTCTGATCGCTGAATAAATGTCATTGGTCCCAAAAAGTGTCAAAAATGTCCGACATGTCCGCTGCAATATCGCAGTACCGCTAAAAATCGCAGATCGCCGCCATTACTAGTAAAAAATAAAAAAAAAATAAAAACCCCAGAAATGAATTCTCATCATCCGTAAACGCGGCCACTTTTGCGCAAACCAATCAATAAACGCCGATTGCGATTTTTTTTATCGCAAATATGAGGAAGAATATAAATCGGCCAAAAACGGTGAAAAAAAATTTTTTTTTATATTTTTTTTTTGGATTTGAATTTTAGCAAAAAGTAAGAAATTTGGTTTTTTTTTGCAAAATGGTCGCTCTTCTTTTGTTTATAGCGGCGATCAGAAATGACGCAGAGGGGATCAAATACCACCAAAAGAAAGCTGTATTTGTGGGGAAAAAAGGACGAAAATTTCGTTTGGGTGCAATGTCGCACGACCGCGCAATTGTCCGTTAAAGCGACGCAGTGCCGAATCGCAAAAAGTGCTCTGGTCCTAAAGCTGCAAAACCTTCCGGGGCTGAAGTGGTTAAGCAGCCAACACACCACAATTGTTCAGACATGACCAATTTTTCTAATGCAGCGCACCACAACACACACCATGCAGTGCGCTGCAGCGTGGCTGTGCTGCGCAGTTTTAGCACATTAAAGTGGTAGTAAACTCTTTAATTAGTTGTAATTTTACTAGTCAGCGTCTTCAGGATGCGCCATTCAAGAGATTAAAATTTGACATTTAAATACTTCAGCGCCTAGGATCACTTATGGAAACAGTATTAGCAGATAATGAACAGACTGTGAATGTTACTCGGAGGCGCTAGACCAAAAGTGCCCCCACCAATGATATGGCCAGCTGCAGTGACCCAATGTTTAATGCCCACAAATAAAGTAAAAAATGTTTTAAATCACCGCGCTTAGCCAAACGTGCAATCTATAAAGTCTGTTTACATAGTCCTTTAAACTCTTATTTTGCAGGGAATAGACCAGTATAGACCACCACAACTGTGATGGCAAACGTGTTCAACAGGACATAAGTGCTGCAACTGTGCTTGCTGTGCCCCACATGGGTGTACACTCACCCCCACTCCAGTGACCACCCATCTCTAGCGTGGTCTGATAAAGCTTAGCGGGGGTGTCCCCAATGGGCTTTTCCGGCAAGGTGCGCTCCAGCGGTTACTCCATTGCATGCATCACTATAGGTATGAAAAGAGAAACTCTCATAGTGCAAATAACGTTTTTCAAAACGTATTCAATAAAGGTGAATACGTTTTGAAAAACCTTATTTGCACTATGAGAGTTTCTCTTTTCATACCTACGGTGATGCATGCAATGGAGTAACCGCTGGAGCACACCTTACCGGAAAAGCCCATTGGGGACACCCCCGCTAAGCTTTATCAGACCACGCTAGAGATAGGTGGTCACTGGAGTGGGGGTGAGTGTACCACCCATGTGGGGCACAGCAAGCACAGTTGCAGCACTTATGTCCTGTTGAGCACGAGCACGTTTGCCATCACAGTTGTGGTGGTCTATACCCTGCAAAATAAGAGTTTAAAGGACTATGTAAACACACTTTATAGATTGCACGTTTGGCTAAGCCCGGTGATTTAAAACATTTTTTTTTGCTCAAGAGATATTGCCCTCTCCTGCCCATTTCGTCACTCAGACATGCAGAATGTAAATCCCTGAGTGCGCTGCCTACCAGCACATCACATGCCATGTTTATGTCCTATTTCCTCGGCACAGTAATTCTGCCACAGTGCCGAGAATGATCAGTTCCTGAAACAGATGGTTTGGTATAATTTTATCACGCATGCATGAGATTCCCGCAGTGACGCATGAGTAAGGGTGGAAGTATTGGTGGGGAAGGCATTGGGAAGCTTCTGTAAAGAAGGCAGCAGCTTCGGCCAGAACAGACCAATTTAACAATAAGCTGCAAAAATAGTAATATCATTGACATGACACTCTAGGATTTCCGATCCTTTTGTGTGTATGCATTATATTGTGGTATTATGCTAGCTGTAGATTTGTTGTATTGAGTTTACTACCACTTTAAGCCTAGTACACACAATTTTTTTTTTTGTTCAACTGAACAGAAAAAAACTGGCAGTTCCGGTCGGAGCCGCTGTACTAATGATCCAATGTTAGTACAGCGATCTCCCCTGCTGTTCTATTGTGTTCTGACAGGGCCCCCCCCCCCACGCCAAAACACTCAGTCAGCTGCTTGTTTTCCAGCATGCATGGCCGGCTTCTGTCGGACCGGCTGCCTTACACACTGGTTGAATGTGGGCCAGGTTTTATTGAACCAGCTGATATCGCCCAACATTTGGCCGATGTGTACTAGGTTTTAAGGTGCCATTTAAAATAAATTGCAATGCTCCACATGTTACCACAATGTATACGTGTGAATTAGCCCCTGAAGTAATTGAAAAGGTTAATTTTTTTTTTTATTAAAATAATAAACAGGTTATACTTACCTGCTCTGTGCAATGGTATGGCACAGAACAGCCCTGAATCTCTTATTCCGGCAAATGACATAGAAACACATTTTTATCCCCAATTTTTGCAAAGACACATACATACAAATCTTCTGAACTTTGGGAGAACTTTTTGTTGCACCCATGCAGATGCACTAATAATTAAGGGCTGCCACAAGTTTTTATGGGAGAGCAAGTTTTAAATTAAAATTGACACTACCATCCGCTGTTCTCATTCATGCTCCCTTCCCCCCATTCCCCAGAATATAGCCAACACATCCAAACTGTACCAGATATAGTTGGTATTTGAATACCTGTTTTGCCCCATGTAGAATGCTCATGACAAAGCTGTATTGTGGGAGGGCAGGGAAAGTTTCAGTTGTCCTCTATAGCCACAGGGATCAGGATGTTGACCATTTTGCTGCCATTGATGTAAAGCTTACATCAGAAGCAGCACCAACCTGTAATTAGACTCCTGGCTGCTTTAGCAATCAGCCTTTTGTTTCTATTTGCTCAGTGGACCGTCTGCTTTCTTGTGGAAGTGAACCATGCTGCTCTTCCTCCTGGGTACCCGCAACCATCATGCCAGAGCATCAGAAGACCAGCTGTGAGGGATGACACCAGAAGCAGTCAGCTCTGATCACATCCAGGTTCAGTCACCAGGGAAGGGAAGGCCAGGGAAGAAGCACAATCCAAGCTTAATTACCTTAAAAAAAAAAAAAAAAAAAAAAAAAAGTGCAGAGGTGACAGAGTCTGTCGTCTAGTACACAAGATCAGAAAACTGCATGAAAAATACCGCTTTCGGAGCAATCGTACAATAATATGATCGTTAGTACATAGCTTTTGAGAACCGAACATGGCAGTTGATGCAAAATTATCCAAATGGGACAAACATGAAACTTCTTCCATGTATGATTTTTGTTTAATCAGTATAGTATTCGTCCGGAAAAAAAAATAAATAAATAATTTAGAAAACCAAGACCACGCATGCTCGGAAACGGCAGAATACAAATGCAATACATTACATCACTTCAGAGGTTGTATTTTGTCGTACGAAAATTTTCGTAACCTCTTCATTTTCGATACGAGACTAGCATGCAAAGTAAAAAAATTAAAGTTTAACTAAATAGATAAAAAAAACACACCAAAATCTTTTTAAACAGAATAATAATCAGCGCAACCCCTACCCTTCACCAACTCAATAAAATAGATTGAATCCAACACCAATTGCCGCTTACATTCAAAAGTGTTTTCACTTCACTCTTCAGTAACAAATATTTATTGAATTCATAGTTACTGAAATTTTTTTTTAAAAGCCCCCATGTACACACAAACACCATGCATTGGATGTACCTTTGTATGAAGCAACAACTGTGCCACACATAATAGGTATTGCTGTGCATGCTGGAGTAAGAGTAATTAATTTTAGGGCCATTATTCACTATTAATGCTAAACGTATTCAACATAACTTCATCTTTTATATTTTCCAAAAAAAAAAAAAAAATTACATTGCGGTTGAGAGCACTAAAATTATTTCTGTGTATTTTTACTAAAACTATGGGTTTGATAAATTGCACAAATCTAATAAGACGTAAAATATTACAACTGCCACCATTTTATTCTACAGGGTCTCTTTCAGAAAATATATATTTTGGCAAGTAATCAGGCCTAAAATGTTCATTTTAATGTGTGCAAATATAAAACACCAAAAATGCAGCACAAGGGTTAAACACAGCAGTCTGAATTGGGCCAGTAAGCAGCTGTGCCAAGGGTCATTTAAGGTACTGGAGGGCGTTAAGCACACCATGGGGGGGGGGTTACTTTTTTATTCTCCTCAACTAACAGGTTTGCTTTAATTAGTGTTTTGTTGTTTTTTTTTTCCCTTTTTTACAGCTACACACAAAAAGCAGAAGTTCTCTGCCTCTGGAAAGTCATAAAAATAAAACCACAAGCAAGAAGGCCCCTATAACTTATTTAAAAAAGGCACTGCATTACATGGGGAAAATGTATGTTTTTCAGACAAAAAAGTAAGAACATCTTTATAGATCAATGTAGACTCACTTGAAAATGCCACTTGGTACATGCAAAAAAATATCCTTTGTCTACACTAAACAATGGACACTTTCACCCTGCGCCTTGCTGGCCTTATTAGTCATGAAAAGCAGAAGACCATCAGACCTTTCATTGTCCATTCCCTACAAACTAAACATTTGTGTTGCGTGTCAATGGAAGATTTTCAGGCATATTTGATGAAGAATAAAGAAAAAGAGCAAAGTGCCTTAAATCGCAGCAACCAGATTGGAGTTTTACCAGCAGCGGCCCAGTGAAGGATGTATCCTGATCAGTTGCTCTTTGCCGCTGATGGACACAGTCCTATCCAAGTCACCAGAAAATGCATGAGGACACCCAGATAACGTTATGATCTTCATGGCTTTTTGTGATTGTTAACGAGTTAATTATCCCAAAATGCCACAAAATACACTGCAGCAAATGACATGTAAAGAAAAAGAAGTCATGACTATTTTCTTCAAATATCTCTATCCTCCAACACAACAAATCTGACAGGTTCTAAAGACAAGCCTGGATGACAAAAGGTCAAGAACAATGCGTCAACCCCAGTCATCACAATACTACAACTGAAGATCTCCAACACATGTAGCTAGACATCTTCCTATCAAAAACAGATGCTTATGAAAAGATAGACAGATGGAAAGGTTCACTGAAGGCAAACATTAGAAGTGAAATACATCATAGCAAGCACCTGACTTCATGTGAGAAAAGCTACCCAGAAAAACAGCTCTCGGAGAAAACTTCAGGAACATCGACTGCGTGCGTCAACACAGCTGCCATTCACCGAAATCCTGCACCGCCCTCCCAGAGTTCCTAGTTCCGCTGAAACAGGAAGGAGCCGTGTCTCAATCCTTTCACCCCGGGCACGATCCGAAATCAACCATGTAACAACATGCCAGGGACAACTTCTTCATCTCTCAGATGATCAGACATTTGAAGGATTAAGAAGAGAGTTGCATTTACTGCACCGCACATCAGGCAGACACTGGTCCATGAAAGGGTTAAGCCTTGGCGACCGATGTGCTTTGTCAGATCCTTCACAAGGAGAGGATGTGCTGAAAGGATGCAGTGATGCTACTGGAGGGGGGTGGGGTAGAGGGGTAAAGATTCAAGCACAATGTACATGCTAATAAAAGCAGGACCTCCCCACAGGAAGAAATTGCTGGGGGTGGTGGAAGCACGCATCCGCTCCACAGACGGCTCTCTGCTTTTTCTCATACTTGGATGGGATAGAAATCCCTAGATTTGTCTGGATGGGAGAGGTCACAGAGGATGCGAGAATCCCTGACTAGTCGCACACATGCAGAAAGGGCTATCTGTATTAATAGGAGGAAAGTCATATCACACATATTACTCTTTCACTACAACACAAAGGGGTGGAGGGCTATGGTAAGTACCATGCCTCATGTACACCGACCTTTATTAGCTGAATACTCCTCAAATGTTAAATTCCTGATGCTTCTCCGTGCCCAGGGACCCGCAGGCGCAGTGGCCAATACAAGTGACTGGCTGCAAGCGACTTGTCATGTATGCGCAGAACATTTCTGCATCAGAGTTTACCCGCATATGCGTGTACGGCATATTTCCCCAAACACACCATTCATACTGATGGCCGTACGCGGCATCCTGGGCATGGGAAAGTGCCAGGGGATTTTACGATTCAGGAGTTTTTAGCAAACATCTATGTGCATGAGGCCTTAGCCTAGGTTTACACCTGAGTTTAAACCGCTGCTGCTCTGAAAAAGGATTTGCGCTCAGATCTCTTTTCAGAGCCATTTGACAGAGGGTGAGGAGAAACCTCCTCGCTGCCTGTTTTATCCCCATAATTGCCATACAAATGCGATGAAACGGTGTGCATTGCATACCTGTGGGATGGTGACATCAAGCAGGGGATTTTCCCCCCTAGTGCCTGCTGTCACAATTTGAAAACAACATAGCCATGCAGGGCTCTGTCTACACAGCTGTGTGATTCATCCACAGTTTCCTGTGAATGCACAAACTACAACTACTGGCAGCCATTGCAGCTGCCAGCTTGTAGTTCTGAATAGACCAGTGGTCTCCAAACTGCAGCCTTTTGCTTGCTTTTATCCAGCCCTTGAGGCACCATTTCATCCACTGATACCAATAATGGGGCACAATTCCTCCCAATGACACCAATGATGGGGCACCATTCCTCCCAATGTCACCAATGATGGGGCACCATTCCTCCCAATGTCACCAATGATGGGGCACCATTCCCCCCAATGTCACCAATGATGGGGCACCATTCCTCCCAATGTCACCAATGATGGGGCACTATTTCTCTCAATGACATCAGTGATGGGGTACAATTACTTCCCATGATACCAATGATGGGGCACAGTTTCTCCCAGTGATGGGGCACAATTTCTTTCAATGAAACCAACAATGGGGCCCAATAACACCAATGATGGGACACAAGTCCTCCCAATGACAGCAATGAAGAGGTGCCATTCCTCACACTGACACCAAAGATGGGGCATTGTTTTTTCCCACAAATGTAAGGACCTTTTCCACTTCCAAAGGCCACAGTTCGGCCCTCCTAAAGTCTGAAGAAGGACAGTAAACTGGCTGTTTAGAAAGTTTGGAGACCCCTGGAATAGACTGCAAGATTGCTGATGAGAGGCCTCGTAGTTCATCCACAATACTTGCAGCTTGTAAACAGACAGCCTGTATGAAGATACAGGCTGAAGGCTGCAGAGCTTGTCTGCAGGAGGCTGGCATTGCACTCCCCGATCCACTGATCGTGGGTGTGATGCTTTCCAAGAAGCTACTTAGGGAAAAAATAAATGTACTTGTTTTTGCTGCAAAAATAGGTGCAGTTATTTTTTCCCAAAAGGTGTACTTATCCTATAAAAGACAGAGATGCAAGAATGCATTGCCTTCTATCCACCTACAACAGTAAAGCCTCATGCACTTGGGCTTAGGACAGTAGTTCCAGAATTTGGAAGAAAAAAAATGGCACTAAAGTTACAATAAGTATGCACATATGGCGTTTGCATTATACTGGCAAGAATATTCTTTTTTTCTTCTGGACATTGGAATACATTTACATGCACGTTTAGACTTGTTTATGAACGTACGTGTGTTTTTTTCCTGTTCAAAAGCTGCTCTCAGAACACGCCTTTGGTGCTTTATTTTACCCTGCCTGTAAACACTCTTCTTTGAATAAATCTGTAAATGTCTATGTGTGCATGGCCATATAGGCCAATAGGGGTGCTTTTACAGGCATAAAAAATAAAACCGCCGAACACCTGTATAATTGGCGTTTTTAAAGCTCTGCGTGCATGAAGCCTAAAGCAGAACACACGGCTGCACAGACCACCAATTCTCTAAATCCTCATGTACAAGGCTGAGTGACTGAAGGCCAAAGTCAAGATGTGAAAGTGCAACCTCATTCAGAGAGAGATGTAAACATCAATAGTGTGTAAACAGCAGCGTGCTGACTACATCCATACGTGTTGATTTGTGGACCACGAGGAGTGGTCTAAAATATTATCCAAATACAGACTGTGAGCAAAGTTTTTTTTTTTTTAATGTAGCTGGGTGAATGGGCTCAGCCTTCTATACTGCTGCATACAAATCTATACACATCTGCAGGCAGCTTTTGATGCCTCTGTAAATGAGCCATTTTCTTATAGTGTTTCTAACTACTACCGTAAAGACTTTGTATATCTCACACCATTTACAAATCGTAAGGCTGCATTCACACAGGGGCGATCCGACTAAAGGCACGACTTTGCGAGGCAACTTGCAGGCAACTTGCAGGCAACTTGCAGGCAACTTGCAGGCAACTTGCAGGCAACTTGCAGGCAACTTGCAGGCAACTTGCAGGCAACTTGCAGGCAACTTGCAGGCAACTTCAAGCTTGACTATGCCAGGCGACTTTGCCTGTGGCCAATCAAAGCGGGGAGGGAGGTGGTTGCCCTGGATAAATTCTTTTCTTAGTCGCTTCCATGTAGATGGGGGATCCGACTTGGAGGCGACTTCTATTGAATCCTATGGGCACAAGTCGGATAGAAGTCGCCTAGAAGTAGTACAGGAACCTTTTCAGAAGTCGCCTTGAAGTCGGAGCGACTTCAGTCGCGTATATTAAGACGGCTCCCATTCATTTCAATGGGATTTCAGATGTCAAGCGACTTGGGGCGACTTGAGGCAACTCAAGTCGGATCGCAAGTCGCCCCTATGTGAATGGGCACTAAGAAATGTAAACCGATACATATTTACTACAGTTAGGGGTTTATACTTTTAGCCCAACTTTCAAAGAGGTCTTCCTTATATCTGGCTGATTCTGAGCAAGCATTGGGCTAGTTTTACAATTTAAAAGTCAACAAAAAGGCAACCATTTACACGTGATGCTTCACCAGCCCTTGTACCAAATTTTGAGATAGTAGAAGGATGTCACCAGCACACCAAGGATTCCTTGAAAGGGTCCAAAGCCTTTATTTCACATGGTCACGTAAACAAGAAGGCAACGTTTCGGAGCCACGCAGGGCCCCTTTGTCAGGCAAGTGAGTTAGGTCACTTTCTTAAGAAGGGACCCTTGCAAGGCTCCAAAACATTGCCTTCTTGTTTACGTGACCATGTGAAATAAAGGCTTTGGACCCTTTAGAGGAATCCTAGGTGTGCTGGTGACAACCTTCTACTCGGTTTGAGGCGGTTTCCAGCCTATGGTCATTACAGCACCCAGCATCACTACAGCCATTTTCCTAAAGGTGTGCGTAGGGAATATTGCATTCAATTTTGAGGGAGAACCCAGTATGAACATGACTTGCAACCAACCTCATGTACAAGTAACAAAAATAACATTACACTGTATTATTCAGACATCAGTGAAATCCTTATCACACTGCATAAAAGTAATACCAAAACTGGGATCAGCAGCCTGGAAAATTCCACTGCAAAAGAAAAAGGCGTCAAGGCACATTATTGCTGTGGCACTATGAACCCAACAACTGTCCCTTCTTACAAAGGATCCAATGTGGTATTTTTTCCAGGTCTGTTGCTGAGCAGCTATAAACAAATACACATTTGGAGAGAAGGGATGAGCACTGTGAGCCAGGAAAACGTGAATGCCGTATTTGCATTGTTTGCTATAAAAATCTTGAATGATGTGTGGACCTGTCTAAACAAGAAGCCATGCATCAACTGAAGTCTTTTTTGCCTATTTACTTGGGACTGTCATACTGAATCTGCACTACTGTAAAGGGACAGATCCACTACACAGAACACCGAGGGAGAAGGGAAGTAAGCTCCATAGAGAATACACCTCCACTCTACAGAAGTGAGAATGCATCAGAGATTGCCAACTCTTCATAGTGATATACACATGACCCATTCTACACAGGCAGCATTAGGCTTCTCTGACAATTTGCTGGCAGCAAAATCCTGTGTAAAGTTGTCTGCACTGCATCTGAACTCACCCCTTATGTCTGTATAAGCCAAGATGCGTACATTCTACGCCAGAATTCCTGAAGGTCGAGGTCGTTCTGCACCTGCGCTGCTGCCTTCATGATGATATTTATATGTTGATTCTGCATTCATTAGGCTGTAGCACATGTAAGCATTAGCACACACGTTTACGCGCAGAAAACACAATCAAAATCAGACTGTGAATGCTAAATTTTTATAATTTTAGTTTACGCAGCTAAACACTAAGCAGCGTGAATAAGACAAAATGCAATACTGCTGCTTTCAGGTCTATATAAATTATGAACTGGACGCAGGTTATTTTAAGTCAGTGTGCATGAGCCATTAACCTGTCCTAGACTAAATGATCTTCCTTTTAAAGTAGAATTCTAGCTTACATTTTACTTGGATCATGTCAGACCAAAATGAACCATTTCCATTACATAACTATGGCCACCATGTGGGCTGCAGTGTACCATACTACTGTAGTATTAGCAACATGCAGGACGACTTCCCTTCTGCTGATGGTATTAAAAGGGGGACAGCTGAGTGCTTTTCCCCCATTCAGAAGAAGCCTTCTATTTTTACATTTGAAATGTAAGGTGAAGAGACTCATGGGTGACGTCACAATTTTCATCTCAGCCAACCAGAGGAAGCCTGTCTTCATTGATAAAAATGCAAGTCTTCTCCTGAATGGCAGAGAAGCACTCAGGCAAACTCTCACATCCAGCATTCCCCTGTCCTGTCGCTAGGATGCTTCAGCTAGCACTCCTACTGTTAAAGTGTTTGTTAACCTAAAAAAAACAAAACAAAATTTGACCCTGATCCCTTAAAGCATGTTATACACAGCACAGTGCTTGTGTTGTCTAATTTGGCCCCTTTTATCACCTGAAATACCTGGCTGATCCTGCCAGTTTCTGCCCTCCCCTTTGTAAACTGACCACAGTATATCATGGCTTCTGAGCCCTGACAACGTGGTCAGTTTACATGCCTCAATCATCGGCAGTTCTCCTGTCCTCCTCTCCCCCCGCCCCCTCCCTGCCTATCGGCTCCTGTGTCAGGGCCTGCCCCCTCCCCTCCTGCTGAGATAACATTTTATACTATATCTAATCCTCCTGGTCTAACAATAGGTGCTCCTATGTCTTTTTTAAAAAAAACATGCAGATTATACCTCATTTCAGAGCACTGATTGGCACTCATGTGACCAGTCGGCTCTCTTCTCCTCTCCCGACTGATCTCGACCCCGCCCGCTGCAGCTGTCAGACAGGGAGAGGAGAGAGCGGGAGAGCACGTGAGCGCTGACCAGCGCTCTGAAATGAGGTATAATCAGCATTTTTTTTGTTAATAAAAACACAGATACAGGAGCAACCATCATTACGAGACAAGGATTAGATAAAAGTACTTACAGTGGGTTAACAATTGCTTTAATGCTTGCCTCCACTATCACAAGAGCATGAGCTCCCAAATTCAAAACCCCACAAATGCGCTTACTCATCTGTCACAGTAGTTCTAAGCCCAGTGTTGTAGCAAAGGGCAGATAGCGTAATGCACAGCATTTGAATCAATTCACTTTCTATCTGCCCCGTATACACCTTATAAATGGGATGAGGTGTGTTGCAACAAGCTGCAGTGCATAGAGTGGAATGAAGCACCATACTGTGACACTTCAATAAAGATTAAAAAAAAGCAGAACACTTCATTAGTACCAAGCTTCATTCAGCAATAAAAAACAGCTCGGAAACATTAGATCCAAACCACTAGCTACCTAGTTAAAGGGATTTGTTCAGCCTTACTTCGTGTAATATTTTGTAATGAGGCAATGATGGTGGAACTACAAGTCTAAGCACACACTAACCTACAAAAAAAAAAAACCCCAGGAAGTGCACAAGGCCCTCACCAAACACGCTTAATTTCCACTATTTATAAAATACTGCATGATGCAGTCCCCATCAGTTTGGACCTACATGCATACATGAAAAAATTGACTTAAAATTCTACAACAACCGATCCCCCTTTCAAAATGGAGTAAAATATGGATGTCTACTTGCAAAATTTTGAGGTGCATCGCATTTTATGTTCTCGTATAGGACTCCTAAGGTTCTATACCAGGGTTTCTCAACCAGGGTTCAGTGGAAGCCTAGGGTTCCTCCAGAGGTTGCTAGGAGTTCCTTGAGCAATGGTCAATTTCTACCTCTCAGATAAATTCCCAATGACATCATTGATCTTTTTAGCTATCTGTAAGGGGGTAATTCTTCCCAATGACCACAAGTGTAAGGAGCATTCTTCCCACTGACCATCACACTAATGTATTAGGAGTTGTAGATTTTAAATTTTTAGCAGGGGTTCCCCAGGACCGGAGAATTATTTCAAGGGTTCCCCGGTGTTGAAGTTTGAGAAAGGCTGTTCTACACTGTCAAAAGCAAACTTTATCTCCTATATGTTGGCGCTGTGGAAAAGCTAAAAGGTACCCACTTTCATAAAGTTTGGCAATGTGAGGTTATAGAACCTTTCTGGTCAATGGTAATGTCTCTACATCAGCAAGTATTAGGGCCAAACACTCCCAATTAGATCCGCTACATTATCTACTAGGCCTCCCTTTCCCTGACATTGGAAAATCCCTAAATAGACTTGCCTCCTATATATTATTGGCGGCTAGGAGAACCATCCCCCTACAATGGATGAATACTAACTCCCCTTCTCAAACTCAACTTCCACAAGCCATCTCAGAAATACGCAACATGGAATATATGATGGCACAGGTGTGAGATAGAGTGGCTCAGTTTAATAAGGTGTGGGATGTGAGGGACATCTCCGAATTTGGTACCTTTCATGGCCCCATTTAAGCAGGATGGCCAAAGTGTACGAAACACCTGCGTTACATTTGTCCCTACCTCCCTTCATGTCACATTCTCCCACCTTTCCCCCTCCAAGACATCTTTTCATGTGGCTATAAATGCAGAATACACACAGCTCTTAATGTTTTTTTTTTGTTTTCTTCTCTATATCCATGGTTCTATTCTGATAATATTTGACTCTGCTAACTTGCGTGTTTTTACTATATGACTGCCTGTAAGAGAAATGCAATTTTACAACTGCATAACTTTATATAGCTGGCCTCATTTCAGCAATGCACGTCATCTATCTGACAGAACCAGAAGTACACGTTGTACTATGCACTTAAATATGTCACATCGCTAAAATGGAACCAGGAGACCAGAAGGTATAGCACTAGAATGGTAGGACAACTTCCTTTTCAATTTTAATAAAGTATTCTAGTGCATTCTGGCCTTCACATCTAACACCATCGACTGAATACCCTGCAATGTTCAAAGCCAGAACTACCCATCAGAGAGCCTGAGGGTGGCCATGTGAGGGGTGAGAGCATGGTGGATAAAAATCGATATAAAAAAAAAAAATAAAAAAATAAAAATTGGATTTTTTTTTTAATTTAAATCAGATTTTTTTGATTATCAAAATGTATTTTAATAAAATACTTTTGGAGTAAAAATCTATCTAAAGATAGTTTTCTATTTAAGATACATTAATAATTTAGTTTATTCAGCATGAAATTGAGCTTAGTTACTATGTAGTATGAGGCTCTATATTCTGCAATATTTACATTTTTGGTAAACTCATTCAGGCCTGATTCACACCTATGCATTTTCAGTGCTTTTTGCAGACTTGCACTACAGAGTGTGTTCCATAGCAAACCATATTGGATTGACTGCAGTGCAAATCTGCAAAATGCACTAAAAATGCATAGGTGTGAATCAGGCCTCAATGAATCCAAGCTCTACAAGCTGAGATAACATGCAGTGCATTGACACATTCACACAATTTCACAGTAACTATCAGATAAAACAAAGTTCAGGAATATTCCTTCATCCTTTTGTTTTGCAAATCTATGTACACTACAAACTGTATGATTGAATGGGTTCTGACATCGCTGTTTTACTAACCCAACTTAAAAGCACCACACTCCCGTCTGCATAGTGGCAACATAGTGCCGCTATGCAGGCGGGAACACGACACTTAACCCCCCACAAGGGGTTTTGGTAGACATGAAGACAAAAATCTGCAGAAAATCTAATAGTGTGTATGGGGTCTAAGATTGTGCAGCGTTTCATGTGAGCAATAAGCTAGCCAACAGCAATCGCTGTGCATTCACCTCCATGGCTTAGCTACAGTCACTGAAGGAGAGCGATTTGTAGCAGAAAATGTTAACAGAATGATGTAGCAGGAGGATAACCTGGTAGCAAACAGCCAGTGATTATGTCCCTAGAATTAACACATTTCTAGCAGTCAATCGCTGCTACAAAATCGCCCGTCTGACACGGCCCTTAGCACAGACGCAACGTGGTTATCTGGAAATTTGCCCACAGTAGAGATGTTCTTTAAATTTGATATATGTGAGCCCTTTCAATCTGGGTGCATATTTATGCAGGCACCCTTATGTTGAAGTAAATTACTAAAACAATAAAATCTGACCCCATGACTTCCAATGAGTACCATTCATATCTGTATGACTTTCAAATCATACCGACTTCAAAGTAGTCCCTGTACTACTTTGGTCCAACTTTGATGCAACTCGAGGTCCATAGACATCAATGGTAAACCCTCAAAGTCGCATGCAAATCGCACCTGAATAATATAGATGTGATTTCTGTATGACTTTGTAATATGTTTTCATTGCAACAAAGTCGTACTGATCCCAAATCACGGCAAAATTGCGTTGCACGAGTGTGAAAGGGGCCTAAGCAACAGCATTGATGGAGCAATCTCTGTTAACGACTATTGTATTGTATTAGCCGAACTGTGATACCAGATTGGCTGCAATCACTGCTTGGCAGATAATTTTCTACCCGGCTCCTTCGATTTTTCAACTTTTGTGCAGCCGGCTCCTTCGATTTTTCAACTTTTGTGCAGCCAAGTGTTGCCATAATGGCCAAACAAGGATCTGCGTACTTACCTATTTTTAATCCACTCTGGTCACATGATCTCACTTCCCTGGGTCAGCGAGCAGCGGTTGCAGGAAAGAGGAGGGAGTGTCGGCAACAGATAGGCCATAAGAGCCTATGGGTGACGTTCTGGCTGCCGAACTCCCAGCCGCTGTCAAGCGCTCCCTGAGCTGGAGATGCTGGATCATGTAGCCGGACCCTGAGAGGATTAAAAATAGGCAAGTATACAGATTTTTTTCAAATCGATGTTAGGCAGGAAAGGTGGGGGGACGTTTTAAGGATACATATTTTTCTTTAAAGGAAAAGTTAACTTTTTGAAAAAAAAAAAAAGTACATTTATTTTTTTACACTGCAGTCTGCAAAGCATTCCACCCACGATCAGTAGATGGTGGGTGCAATGTCAAGCTCCTGCAGACTCTAAAGCCTCATAAACACGGTTTGACGATCGTATATAACAGGTCGTACGAACGACCTTTGTATGCTAATCCGACCGTTAGTACGCGCGATTATAACAGCCGACATATGACGGTCGTACAACAGGAGTTGGATGAGCAAACAAGAAAACTTTGGTAGTACCAACAAGCGGTCGTACAACCGTTGTATCGTGTGTACGGAGAAGTTGGTCCAACAAGTTGTATTGTGCAAAACACGCATGCTCAGAAGTCAGGAATGGCCGGACACAAATTACATGCACCTGATTTCTCTTTATACGTTCATAACATGTCACTACGTTCAACTTGGTCGTACGATCGTGTAGTGCATGTCAGTATGCGAGATACAACAGCCAACATACGATTTGGTCCGTTCGGTCGTACGACCGCCAAACCGTGTGTACGAGGCTTAAGGCTGCATTCACACTAGAGCGATTTGAATCGCGAATCTGCCCGCGATTTGACAGAGCCGATGTGCGCATGACATAT
Organism: Glandirana rugosa; assembly: GCA_018402905.1. NCBI lineage: Eukaryota > Metazoa > Chordata > Amphibia > Anura > Ranidae > Glandirana > Glandirana rugosa. The sequence continues at coordinate 634,260 of BLSH010530744.1, forward strand.
CGCGGGACTCGCATTTAAGATGATATTGATTTGAAGGACACCTCAAATCGTGATGCGGGTCTGCCGCGATTGTCGCACAATAAATCGTGCTGCAATCGCAGTAACCCGCATCGTGGGACGCATGTCGCCCAAAAATAGTTCAGGAGCTACTTGAGGCAATGTGGGTTGCTGCGATTGCAGCACAATTTATCGCGCGACAATCATGGCAGATCCGCACCACGATTTGAGGTGTCAGTCAAATGAATGGCAACTCAAATGCGAGTCCCGTGATTTATCATTCACACATCGGCGCTGTCAAATCGCAGGTAGATTTGCGGCAAAACTGCACGCCATTCAAAACGCTGAGGTCTGAATGCAGCCTAAGTATAGCCGTCTGCCCCTACCTCCCATACAGGCATACAATTTCTGAATTGCAGGAAGAAACAATGAACTACAAGAGCGCTCAACAGTGTCCTCACAGTTCATTGATGACTACAAGCCATTTGCTGCAGTAGAGAATGGGACTTGTAGCTCATTGATTTACAGACAGCTGTGCAGGGACTGGAGCACAAAAACATGTTACACTCTATATATGGGTGTAACATGTTATAAAAGGTGGACTTATCCTTTAAGTTGTGTGGATAAATCCTCTGCTGTTTGCTCCCTTACAGGGTGGTTGGGTGAATGAAGTACCATATGCTCTTGGACAAAAAAAAATTTAAAATCTTCCTTGCCAGGGAGTAATGCCTCGCTCATCTGGCCACTAGAACAAAGCATGAAAACAAGCAAGCATTTATCTGTACAGTAGATCAGTTCTAATAGATACAAAGTCATAAAGCACTCCAAATAAATGTGTTTCGCATATTTATTGCGAATAGAGAGGAGCTTGTGTGTACCCCAAGCTCCTCTCTGACCCAAACGCCCACCAACTGTACTCCAAAGAGCTATGGGTCATGTTATTCCCTGCCCTGCAGCTCACTGGAAGTTCAAAAAAGTGGGAGTTTGGGTTAGAGATAAGATTGGAGGATGCAAAGCTTATTCATCTCTATGAGCTCATTCACAAGGTCATACCCATCCGTACAAAAGGACCGTCCGTCTGTATCGGCACATGATGCACGGGTGTCCCATGCATTTGTGCGCAGTCCCATTCATGAAATTCAACGGGATGCAGTGGCTACATGGACACAGCTGCTGGTGCCAATTTCACAGCCATGGGGGGTGTGGGTGTAAAGTCTACATATGATGACACGCATCCGAGCCACTGTCAAATTGGGACCAGTGGCTGTGTCCTTCCACTGTGTAACAACAGACATTAAAGGGATAGTCTACATGCTAACATACAGAACACATCCTGGACAAAAGACGGCCCATCGCAAGGGTGTGCAGATTAATTACACCCATGTGGATGAGACCTTAGAGATAAATTTTGCATCCTCTAAACTCATCTCCAACCCAAACTCCCACTTTTTTGAAGTCCAATGAGCTGTGGGACCCTCACACGGGTTTCCAGGGGATAGGTATAGCTGTTGCCGCTGAGGTCTAATTGTGAAGACAGCGTCATAAGTTATTGGACAGATCTCTTGGGGCATCCCAGGCTCGCTTCCTCAAAGCAAAAACACTGTTCATATGTCACCTTGACCAAAACATCAAAGTCTTATGACATGAAATGCTGTCACTACAAAGGCTCATGCATACAGACGCATGTGGGCACACTACAAGATTTAATTGTATTTCTGTGATGGGAAATCACCGGAGTCAGTGTACGGCCATCAATGACAGGCTGTCAGCTGCCATGGTTGTACACCTGTGTCTGCACATCTTAGTTACATACCTACAAGGATGGGTGAGGAGCACTGGACACAGACAGTTCACATATGGGGCTGCCCATCCCTCCCTATACGAATGCAGCCCACAATGGTGTACAGTCATTGATTTGTGCTGGCTGTACACCAACACCTGTGATTCCCATGTGTGGAAAGAGGCTGATTTCTTGAGGTGTATGCTCCAAATTGTGCATGAGCCCCAAGCCTAGGTTCACACTTGTGTGCGCTGGGAATGGTTGCAAAGTCACACACATTCCCGGCACACAGGCAAAATGCGCTGCTCTTTAGCAGATGTACAGAGGTACTATTAAAGCAGAGCTCAACCCAAAAGAGAAATTCCACTTGTTTGCGCTACCCCCCCATTTGGCACTTTTTTTTGAGGGGGGTATATAAGGTTTTGACAGGCACCGGCGCCCACTTCCAGTCAGGTGGCTGCAGTTATCTGTGCAGAAGTTCATCTCCCCTGAAGCTTCTGGGACACATCACAGGTCCCAGAAAACTGGATGAGGACATCATTGGATCCCTGGACAGGTAAGCGTCCTTATATTAAGTGGTAGTAAACCACACTTTAGGAAAAAAAAACAACCATGCAAGACAATGGCATAATGTGCTAGTATGCATCGCTAACTAGCACATTATGCAATACTTACCTTATAACAAAGCCCTGCAACAGAGCGCTGTCGCTGATGAAAGGGCTTCAATCTTCACCTGGTCTTCATTTCGGGTTCAAGTGCTCCGGCCGTCTGATTGGCTGAGTTATGATGATGTCACTCCTGCGTAGGGGTTACAGTACAGAGCGCATACGCCAGTGATGTCACCGGCTGCATGCAGTACAAATATCTCCTAAACTGTGCACGTTTAGGAGTCATCCACTGTACGTACAAGTAACAAAATAAAAAACAAAAATTATTACCACTTCAAAAGTCAGCAGCTACAGTATTTGTAGTTGGCAACTTTTTTTTTTTCTTTTTTGGTGGGGGGGGGGGGGGGGGTG
>BLSH010530744.1:647337-658772 GCA_018402905.1 Glandirana rugosa
TGTGTAGGTCTCGAAGAGAGGGATGATATGAGGGTGTGTTGGATGTGTGGGAGTATAGTAGGGAGAGAAGCTCTGGATGTGTTGGAGTATAGTAGGGAGAGAAGCTCTGGATGTGTGGGAGTATAGTAGGGAGAGAAGCTCTGGATGTGTTGGAGTATAGTAGGGAGAGAAGCTCTGGATGTGTGGGAGTATAGTAGGGAGAGAAGCTCTGGATGTGTGGGAGTATAGTAGGGAGAGAAGCTCTGGATGTGTGGGAGTATAGTAGGGAGAGGAGCTCTGGATGTGTTGGAGTATAGTAGGGAGAGGAGCTCTGGATGTGTTGGAGTATAGTAGGGAGAGGAGCTCTGGATGTGTGGGAGTATAGTAGGGAGAGGAGCTCTGGATGTGTTGGAGTATAGTAGGGAAAGGAGCTCTGGATGTGGGGGAGTATAGTAGGGAGAGAAGCTCTGGATGTGTGGGAGTATAGTAGGGAGAGGAGCTCTGGATGTGTTGGAGTATAGTAGGGAGAGGAGCTCTGGATGTGTTGGAGTATAGTTTTGGGAAAAAAAGCTACACAAAGTTGTCACTGAAATGTTATATTGCTCACACATGGCATGGGTATATGTGGAATTACACTCCATAATACATTTTGCTGCTTCTCCTTAGTATGGAGATACCACATGTGTGAGAATTTTTGCGAGCCTAGCCACTGTGACAAACAGCCCCTGTCAGTTATTGATGGAGTATATCTGCCACATAGAATCTTGAGATTCTTAGGGCACTTTCACACTGAGGCGATAGCGGTAAAGCGGTGCATTTACCGCTATTATAACGGTGATATGGCACTGCTATCCAGCTGGGAGTGGGGCGCTTTTAACCCCCAAGAAGGGGTTAAAAGCGCTGCTGCTCGGCGCTTCCGAGGCGGTGTGCACCTGTTTCGTAAGCGGCGCACATTGATTACAATGCAGGGGGCGGTGTATGCACCGCCTCAAAGATGCTGCTTGCAGGACTTTTCTTCTTGTCCTGCAAGCGCACCGCCCCAGCGTGACAGCACTCGGGCTTTCACACTGGGGAGAATGTGGGGGAAGGGGGTTTCAGGCGCTGTACAGGCTCTATTTTTAGCAGTGCCTGAAAAATGACCCAGTGTTATAGGAGTCTTAAAGTAAATGGGGAGGAGGTCTGTAGGCAGCAAGGGGTTAAGCACTGGTCACACCTTGCTCCCTTCCTGGGGTATAATTTTGCCTGACCTGGGTTTATTTAGTGGTGGTGCTGAGAGAGAAGGAGAAGGCTGTGAGGGAACATGGCTGCAGGACTGAAGCACACCCAGTGAGGTTTATCTGTTAGCCCTGAGGCTTATGTGTGGGAGTATTGTTTATGTGTGGGAGTATAGTTTATGTGTGGAGTATAGTTTATGTGTGAAGTATAGTTTTGGGAAAAAAGTTACACAAAGTTGTCAATGAACTTTTGTTTTGGGACTGTTTTCTACCTCTGCGAGGGAAGCTTTTCTGTTATCTTTATTTGCTGACCAAATAAACATGGGCAGGAAGCCCTTAACCTTGCATACGGCTGGATTACTTGTTTGAAAACTTCACTTGGAGCTAATCACCCACAATTGGTGGAGGATGCGGGCAATCCCTCTACTGATCCACGCTGAAAGGCAAGTTTACTGGCTACACTGTGTACCTGTTGTTAACTGCAGTGAAATAAGCTGTGTGAACGTGGTGTTAAAAGGACAGCAGTGTGTATATACAACTTAAAGGCACAGTGTACTGCATTGTAATTGTGAATCTGCAGCATGGAGGACTTGATAAAGGTCTTGCTCTAAAGTAATAGCAACAGGCTTTTCAGAAAGTCCTGGCTCGGCAGCAGCAAGCTGCTGAACAGTAACAAGACACAAATCGAATGTTGGCGGCTCAGCAGCTGCAAGCCCAAGCAACCATCCAGCCTGGCTCAGGCAGCTGGGACTTAAGTGGCTGCCTTGGCTCAGGCAGCTAAGAAAAACCAACAGGTCTTAGCTGAAGTACTGCAGCGGATTCCAGCCCAGACTGCAAATGTCCACAGGGTCCCCTGGTGAAACCCTGCCAGGCACCAAAAGTCACCTTCTGTAAAAGATGACATCCCAGGATGATGTGGTGTAGAGGCCTTCCTATGTATATTTGAAAGAACTGCTGAGGGGCAGGCCTGGCCTAAAGACTAATGGACTGCACTTGTGGCCCCACTGTTAGCAGGGGACTCCCAAAAGGCATACTTTGATTTGTCTGCTGAAAATGCCTGAGATTATGACAAACTAAAAGCTGAGATCTTGCGACATCTGGGAGTCGCCACAGCAGTGAGAGTGTAGCTAGCACATAGCTGGAATTTCAAGGCAGATGGATCCCCCGCTCCCAAATGTATGACCTAATCAACCTGGTCAAACGGCTGCAGCCTGAGATACACACAGAGCCCCAAATAGCGGAGAGAGTTGCAATGGACCGGTTCTTGAAAGCTCTACTTCCTGAGTTGCAGAGATGGGTGAGGCAATCTGATCCAAATTCAAAGGATGTTCTGGTTGCGCTGGTGGGACGCTACTTTGCGGCCGAGGACCTGGTTGCTGGGTCTGCAGTCTCAAGATCCCGAACGGTCAAAAGACCCCCTCCTGTGACCACCTGGTCAACCCCAGTATCACAACTGGTCCGGCCCCAAAGGGGAAAGTCCTGAGAGGCCAGTATTGAATCTGGTCCATACACATGCCCTGTGGGGTCACCTGGCCTAAGAAAAAAACAAATAATGTATTTTACAGCATTTCTTTTGGCCTGGGATACATGCTGATGTAAAAAAACTATTGTGAATCATGCACTCAGTGCCAAAAGGCAGCTCCTATGCCTCATTACTGTAGCCCACTGGTGCTGTTGCTTGTGATTGAGGTTCCTTTTGACCGAATTGCTATGAATCTGATAGGGCCAGTAGTTAAGTCTGCTAGAGGCTATCAGTATGTCCTAGTGGTCATGAACTATGCCACCCGGTATCCTGAGGCTGTTCGGTTAAGAAACACTTTCTCCAAGACGTTTGACAAAGAGTTGTTACACATGTTTACCCCAGGCCTCGACAAACCCCAGGCGCCAGGTCGCCATGGCGACCAGAAATCGCGTCCTGGCGAGTGGCTGCCGTTTCTTCTCTCCCCATGGTAAAACAGCGTGTCAGATTCAGCGAGAGCCATTCTCTGCTTCATCTAACAGCTGTTACACTCTGCCGCTGCCCGGGATATTTGTTTCCACTTAGACTGAAGAAAAGTAACAAACAGGCTGCCTGGAATAGTTGTTGAGAGTTAGAAGAATAAACACAACAATGTATCTTCTTCTTTCAAAGCAATTATCTCCGCGCTATCAGGAAAGTTTAACCATTTATAGACTAAACCCTTTCTCACATTAGTGGCTTACAATTAAATATCCAGTGTTTTCTGCTAGAAAATGACTTGGAACCCCCAAACATTATATATTATTTTTTAGCAGAGACCCTAGAGAATAAAATGGCGGTTGCTGCAATATTTTATGTCACATGGTATTTGCGCAGCGGTCTTTCAAGCGCAATTTTTTGGAAAAAAATACACTTTTAATGAATAAAAAAAAACTGAACAGTAAAGTTAGCCCATTATTTTTTTGTATAATATGAAAAATAATGTTACACCGCGAGAAACGTGACCTTTATTCTAAGCAACAAAATTGTGATAAAGCCCTGTGTGCCATCAACAAATACCACTCTGTGCAGCTGGGCTCCAGTATTTCATGGTGACCGGAAACCCACCAGAGCAATGAAAAGTCACTGTGGGGGACAGACATGTAGGCAGGAAGTGGCTGCAAAGAGGCAGCAGAAGATCAGCAGCGCTGGAATACTTTTCACCTTTTTTTTTTTGTATTTTATTTACAATGTCACTAAGGCTTTGTTTAGATGTGCAAGTTGGGCGGTAATAATGTGCAGTAGAGACGTGTTTTTGCCACCCTTAACCTCCATTAAGCAGGAGATGAGGGCGTTTTACATGCCGCAGTCACAATGCATTCGGCATAATAAGGAATTTCCCCCTATAACAGATTTTTTAGTGTCACTCTTTCTGGCCAGCCTATAAACCTGATGTAATGGTGGAGTTATTGACTGGCTGCTCTGCTGTGAGTAAGTTAGGGTTAGGGGCGCAAATTACTTGTCTTACCCCTGGCGCTGACAACCCCACACTACGCTATAAAAACTGGCTCCTAACTTTTTTAGCCGGCTCCTAGATTCAAGGCAAATTTGTCAAGCCCTGGTTTACCCGTACTGGGATCCCAAAGGAGGTTCTAACTGACCAACTGACTCCCTTTTATGTCAAAGGTAATGAAAGAGTTGTGCAAATTGTTCAAAAGTAAGCATCTGCATAGTTTGGTTTACCACTCTCAGCTGGTTTAGTTGAATGGTTTAACAAAACCCTTGAGTGTGCTAAAGAAGGTGGTGGCTAAATATGGTATGGGAGAGACTGGGATTGTCTTCTGCCATATCTGTTTGCAATTAGAGAGGTCCCTCAGTCTTCCATGGGGTTCTCACCCTTTGAAATCTTGCATGGGTGACATCCCCGAGGGTTGCTTGATATTGTTAACCAATTCCACACTGCCTACCGTCTATTTACGGTGGCAGTGTGGACGCCGGGAGCAAATCGCCTTAAAAAAGCGGCGATCTGCGAGTGGCCCTTCGAGTGTGTGCCCGTGGATCGGGCGGACCCGATGTCCGCCGGCGATGGGCAGAGGTCTTTTTGACCTCAGATCTCATATTTAAGAGGTCCTGTCTTGCTTTTTTCTATTACAAGGAATGTTTACATTTCTTGTAATAGGAATAAAAGTGATCAAATTTTTTTCTTTTTAAAAAGAACAGTCTAAAAACAGTCAAAAGCAAAATAAAAAAAAAGTAAAAAAATTTAAAGCGCTCCGTCCCGCCGAGCTCGTGTGCAGAAGCGAATGCATACGTAAGTCCCGCCCACATATGAAAACGGTGTTCAAACCACACATGTGAGGTATCGCTGCGATCGTTAGAGCGAATAATTCTAGCATTAGACCGTCTCTGTAACGCAAAAGTGATAACCTGTACAATTTTTTAAATGTCGCCAATGGAGATTTTTAAGTCGCAAAGTTTGTCACCATTCCACGAACAGACGCAATTTTGAAGCATGACATGTTGGGTATCATTTTACTCGGCGTAACATTATCTTTCACAATATGGAAAAAAAAGGCCTAACTTTACTGTTTTCTTATTTTTTAACTAAAAAAATGAATTTATTTTTTAAAAAAACACGCTTGGAAGACCGCTGTGCAAATACGGTGTGACATAAAGTTTTGCAATGACTGCCATTTTATTCTCTATGGTGTTAGAAAAAAAATATATAATGTTTGGGGGTTCTAAGTAATTTTACAGCAAAAAAAACTGTTTTTAACTTGTAAACAACGAACCCAAAAAACAGGCTCGGTTGAGAAGTGGTTAAACATGACATTGTCACGCATGCCTTGGTTTTAGTGCGGCTCAAGCCTTATCGTATTACAGAGGCCAGCAGACAGGCAGTAGCTAAGGAAGATCAGAGGATATTCGACCTCGGGTTGATAAAGGCGTCCAAAAGTGAACGGTGTCCTATAGTTTTGGTTCCCAAAACAGATGGGTCCTTAAGGTTTTGCAATGATTTCTGGAAACTGAATGAAGTGTCAAAGTTTGATACCTATCCCATGCCCCGGGTTGATGAATTAGTGGAGAAGTTGGGCATAACCACTCTTGATCTCACTAGAGTGTATTGGCAAATTCACCTGATAGAGGAAGCAAAAGAAAAAACGCTTTTGCAACACCTGAGGGATTATGGCAGTATGTGTGGATGCTCTTTGGGTTAAATGGAGCTCCTGCTACATTCCAGTGAGTGATGGATGAGATTCTTAACCCACATCAATGATATTCTGCAGCCTATCTAGATGTGGTTATTTGGAGCACAGATCGGGAAAGTCCCGGCTGGCATAAACTCCATTAGAAACGCCGGCTTAACCGCAAACCCAAAAAAGTGTGCCACAGGGTTAGAAGAGGTCCGGTATCTGGGATATGCCATTGGACAGGGCCTAGTCAAACCCCAAGTCCATAAGGTAGAAGCCATTAAAGACTGGCCTGCCCCTGCCACCAAGAAACCTAGGTGGGAACCTTCCTAGGCATGGTTGGGTATTATCGGAGGGTTATCCCAAACTTTACCACACTGGCAGCACCCTTAACTGACCTCACCAAGAGCAAAAGCTCCTCTGTAGAAATTAAGTGGAATCCCAAGGCTGAAGCAGCTTTCCAAAGTCTGAAGGAGGCGCTGTGTAAAAAGCCTGTGTTGGTGGCCCCAGACTTTAATAAGGAGTTTGTAGTCCAGACCAAGCAGTCTCACACATGTGGTATCAGCATACTCGGGAGAATCAGCAGAATGTATTTTGGGGTGTAATTCCATATATACCCATGGCATGTGTGAGCAATATATCATTTAGTGACAACTTTGTGTAAAAAAAAAAAAAAAAAAAATTGTCTATTTTCCTGAAACTTGTGGCAAAATTATAGAGTATTCTGTTGACTCAACATGCCTCTCAGCAAATAGCTTGGGGTGTCTACTTTCCAAAATGGGGTAATTTGGGGGGGATTTTGTGCTATCTTGACATTTCAGGGCCTCTCAGGTAGTAAGGAGTGAAATCAATTTATGCCCTTAGAAAGCCTGAAGGCGGTGATTGGTTTTTGGAGTCTTGTATGTGGCTAGACTCCCAAAAAGTCTCACACATGTGGCAACCCCATACTCAGGAGAAGCAGCAGAATGCATTTTGGGGTGTAATTTCACATATACACATGCCAGGTATGAGCAATATATCATTTATTGAAAACTTTGTGTAAAAACAAAAAAAGTAATTTTCCAGAAACTTGTGGCAAAGTATAAAATATTCCATGGACTCGATATGCCTCTCAGCAAATAGCTTCTTTTTTTTTGCTATAAAATTACATTGAACCCCTAAACATTATATATATATTTTTAAAGCAGAGGCCCTACAGATTAAGATGGTGGGTGTTGCAATTTTATTTTTCACACAGTATTTGCGGAGCAATTTTAAAACACTTTTTTTTGGGAAAAAAAAACACTTTTTTGAATTTTAATGCACAAAAACACACTATATTGCCCAAATGTTTGATAAAATATGATCTCATGCCGAGATACCAAACATAACATGCTTTAAAATTGTGCACGCCCGTGCAGTGGAGACAAACTATATACATTTTTAAAAGCCTTTACAGGTTATCACTTTAGATTTACAGAGGAGGTCTACTGCTAGAATTACTGACCTCAATCTGACGTTCGCGGTGATACCTCACATGCATGGTGCAATTGCTGTTTACATATGACACAGCAATGATGCTTGCGTTCTCCTTTGCACATGAGCCCGGGGGACAGAGGTGCTTAATTTATTTTTTTTACTTATTTATTTTTCTTCTTTTATTTTATTTTTACACTGTCCCTTTTAATTTTTCTTTTTTTATCATTTTTATTGTTATCACAGAGAATGTAAATATCCCCTATGATAGCAATAGGTAGTGAATGGTACTCTTTTTGAAAAAATTGAGGTCTATTAGACTCTAGATCTCTCCTCTGCCCTTAAAGCATCTGATCACACCAAGATCGATGTGATAAGATGCTTTCCCAATTTCCCAATGGCGCTGTTTATATCCGGCAAAACCAAAGTCATGAAATGCTCATAGCTTCCTGTTTCTTAAGCCATAGAGATGATTGGAGCCATTCTAGTCTCTGATCAGCTCTATGGTCAGCTAGTGGAACCACTGGCTGCATTCTCGGGTCCATTTCCACTGCTTGAAAAAGCAGTCTAGTGGCTAATTAGCTGATAGGATTATTTTACATAACAGCTGACTGCCAGCTGAAAAAAATGATACCAAGATGATGTCTAAACCTGCAGGCATCGTTCCGGTATAACCACTCAAAGTCCAGCAACATACCAGTATGTTGCTGGTCCTTGTTGGGCATATATTGTAATGTTCTTTTTTTTTTTTCATGTAGCCTGTGCGCTGAATGAAAAAAGATAACTTAACAGATTCCTCCATTCACATGGATCGATGTGGATAAAGAAATCTCTGCCCAGAAAAGTGAATAAAAATATACGCCGAAGCATAGGGGCGATCCTCCCTTATGCCTACTCCTGCCCCTTTGCTTCAGCATATATGCTCTTTTTTTAACTATGGTGGTGAAATTACCTCCTACAGTGCTGGGGTCACAGATTTACGTATCGTGAGAGCAAACCCTGTTGTCAAAATAAATAAATCAGTGATGCAGCTGAATGGCGTACCTGCAAAGCAAACAATGGTTAACAATAAAACACTGTAACAGTACAGTAAAACAGCAGAATGACATACCTGCAAAGCAAACACAATAAAACACAGTAACAATAAACCATTACAGTATAGCATAAAATACAGTAAGAACAATAAAAACAACTATTTTTTTTTTCTTTTTTTTACACTTTTATTATAACTGTAAACGTTCCAAGTTAGGGCCTCTCAAAATGTGATGGCCATCTCATCTTTCGAGACCCTGTGTGAAAGTGTATCCTAGGACTGTGCCGTACTGTACCCTATGCTAATACTCCACTGTTGTGTGGTAGCGACGGAAACAGTCCCCGCTGCAGAGACCAGGTTGGCCAGGACAGGAGGGACAATAATAGCAGGTGTCACGCCTATGTCCACATTTTCCACAGACACATCTTTTTTTGGGGTGCTCTTTGAGTAGGGTTAGCAGGGAGGACATGCAGAAAATGCCTCTCATGCAGCCGGCTCACTGCGGTTTGATTGGGTAATTGGACCACAGCACCTCCTGGATACAGAAGGGCTGTGATCTCTTCCTGGAATTTTAGGAAGGATCCAGTTCTTCCAGATGCTTTGTATGGTACATAAGCATTGAACAGAGCCAATTGAATAGGTATACAGACACTTTTTTGTACCAGCTTCTGGCCTTACGGGCAATTAAGTACAGCCCCATCATCTGGTCATTGAAGTCCACCCCTCCCTGTTTAAGGTTTATTCGTGGATACAGAGGGGCTTCTCAACAACACCAGTCGGCGTAGTAATTTGGACTGGCGTGTCTGCGTGAATGGAAAACAGAACGAAAACGTTCTGTTTGTCCTTCCATCTCACTGCAAGCAATTCATTGGAACTCAAGCAGGCTCTCTCCCCCATCTAAGTCAGGTATCTACAAGCCGCTGGGGGAAGCCCCGGCAATTAGATTGCACGGTGCCACATGCGCCAATTCCCAATTGAAAGAGGTGTCTAAAAAGTGGCACGCTTGTATAAAAATTGGCCACATATAAATGTTACCTCTTTCCGAACAAGGGTGACACCAAGTCCCAAATAATCCTGCCGCTGCTCTCTATGTAGTCTGGGCAGCCACGGGGCTCCACGCTGCTATCTTTTCCCTCGTAAACCAGGAAACTATATAGCGCCGTCTCCCCCCTCCTCTAGCATTCCAGCGCCTAACATGGCGGTTCCCATCTCGCGTGTCGGCGGCCCTCAGGTGTCTGACATCACGCAGGCATGCGTGGTGACGCTGGACACCTCCGAGCCGGGGGATCGCTCGGGAGGCGGTCCCTGCATTTCCTATGGCGATGCACACCCTCTATACACCGCCACTGGATAACAATATTCGATTCACCTGTGGTGTCTGCTGTTTTATGCTCCCATTGGTCTATACTCAACCATGAGTGTAGCTGCACAACCCAGTTTTACTATATATCCACACCCTAGCACCGCAGATGGCCAGATACCTTTAGCCATGGATGCTGGACGGTTGGAGGGACGTGGGATCGAACCGCTACAGTAATAAAAATGTCATACACACGTGAATGATACGGCTCACTGGCAGGTATGACATTCTCTTATGTTATCTCTGATCTGCAGAACCCCTCCCTCCCTCCTTGCAGCTGTCTATACAACCTTTTGGCAGATACTTTCTGACTTATGGACATTTATTCACAGGTCTAGTTACATATACTGCTTGCACGGACCGGACTCCCCTCCTCTGTTTGCGATCCTTGTGAGGTCCTGGTTGTTGCATGAGGTTAAAACTAAATACAATTTGCGCTTGGTACATAAACAAAGTCAAAAAGCGACAAAAAAAAACAGCTGCCAACAAAAATGAGCTTGATAGAACCCACAATAACAATAATAATAAAAAAGTAATGCAGCGCTAGTTCATATATAAAAGTTCATTAATCATAGTCCAAAGTGCATATTCATGGCAGCAGAGAGAGAAGTGAAGAAACCGTCACCATCTAGAGTGGAGAGGATGAAGGAGCAACTCATCACCTTGGTGCACAAAAAGGGGCAATCCTGCTTACCAGAGAGTATGGGCTCTAAGATTATAAAGAGCCAAAAATGCCAGCAAGCAGCCAAAATGTATACTATCCGTCCCAGTCAGAGAACAAACGATCTTCTCCTCCCACAGGAATATGATCAGCTCCAGGAGTAAGACTCAGACAGCAGAATGGCCCATACAAGCTGGCACAGTGTGACCTCAGAGAAATAAAAGAGCGTGCCGCAATGGTGTAATACGTTCACACATAAAAAGGTTTATTGAATAAAAAAGTTACACTCACATGTCCAAGGAGTAAATGCGCATGAATCAAATTAAAAGCCGCGGTAGTAAAGCGTGCCTACGTCATCCAGAACCGCCCTATGTTGCATGAGGTTGCCTACATTTTCCCCTCCTATATTCATCTCAATTGGCCTCTTGCACCCTCTCACTGGTCCCCTACAACATACAGTGCCTTGCGAAAGTATTCGGCCCCCTTGAACTTTGCGACCTTTTGCCACATTTCAGGCTTCAAACATAAAGATATAAAACTGTAATTTTTTTGAAGAATCAACAAGTGGGACACAATCATGAAGTGGAACGAAATTTATTGGGTATTTCAAACTTTTTTAACAAATAAAAAACTGAAAAATTGGGCGTGTAAAATTATTCAGCCCCCTTAAGTTAATACTTTGTAGTGCCACCTTTTGCTGCGATTACAGCTGTAAGTCGCTTGGGGAAGTCTCTATCAGTTTTGCACATTGAGAGACTGAAATTTTTGCCCATTCCTCCTTGCAAAACAGCTCGAGCTCAGTGAGGTTGGATGGAGAGCGTTTGTGAACAGCAGTTTTCAGTTCTTTCCACAGATTCTCAATTGGATTCAGGTCTGGACTTTGACTTGGCCATTCTAACACCTGGATATGTTTATTTGTGAACCATTCCATTGTAGATTTTGCTTTATGTTTTGGATCATTGTCTTGTTGGAAGACAAATCTCCGTCCCAGTCTCAGGTCTTTTGCAGACTCCATCAGGTTTCCTTCCAGAATGGTCCTGTATTTGGCTCCATCCATCTTGCCATCAATTTTAACCATCTTCCCTGTCCCTGCTGAAGAAAAGC
>BLSH010530744.1:676438-689190 GCA_018402905.1 Glandirana rugosa
TGTTTAACGGTCAATACAAGGAGGTCGGCGTCCCATAACGGTTCTACCGAGGTCACGACTACTCCTACCTGCCCTACTACTACTACTACTCCAGTGACTACGCTGAAACCACGGCCTATCTCGTCTCCTCCTTTCACTCCCCCTCTTTGTTGGGATTACTCTGTCCTACAGGAGGTCTCCGTTGGTGGGATAAGGTAGTCTAACACCTCTACAATAGAGGGCCGGGTGAAGGGTGTTGAGTCGACACGCCCGGAAAAAATCGTGCACATCGGTTAGCGTGACAACGTTAAACGTTAGAGACGGTGTTCGTCTAGTTCGCACCGTTTTTGTGGTCGGTAAACCCATGGTGGACGAACTGCCACGCTTGATCTGCTTGTGGCAGAGATTGCAAATTGCAACAGTGCGATTGGCTACACGTGCTAAAAAAGGCCCGCACAGCTGAGTTGTGGGAAGTGGGCCGGGAGATAACATCTCCACAATCTGATGGAATAGGGTGGTTGCCTCTGGAGGACATCCTGTCTCATTAGGGTTGTTTCTCCCCCTCACTTTCCTCCTCTGCTCTATCCGGCACCAAAGTCGCATCAGTGACCTCATCATCATCATCATCCCGTCCATCCTCATCAGCACTGGAGCCATCTTGGCAATACCCTGCGGCTGGAGGAACATAACTGGCAATTTGTTGTTTATCAGTGTTCTTCCCTCTCTGTAGGCTCATGTTACTCCCTTCCTCTACCTAAGAACCAACATCATCAAGTAATGTCTGTGCTTCCTCAAGAAGCAAGTGGATGATGCTGTGTTCAAATAATTCAGATGACTCCTCCATGCATGATGCCAGGAGTAGATGTGGACAAGGAGGCAGAATAAGCCGCTCTGGCAGCTGCGATTCTTTAGTAAGCCAGTCCACCACAGCCTCTGCATGCTGTGGCAGGGTCACTAAACCGAGACAAATGTGCCCTGTCTGAGAACAGACAACATCCACCTTTGCTTGTGCCCCCCCTCATAATGGCAAGGGAACATCTGCCTCTCCTTGTTGACCTCCCAGACATGATGGGACTGGGAGGTTATTACTCAAATTTAATAGAAATTGGGAAATGTGTGATTGGATGCACTTTATTCAATGAAAAGTGGTATTTGGTGCACTTTAAATTGAGGACTGATGCTGACAGAAATGTAAAACTATAAAGAAGGGGGAACACCAGCGTCGCAGTCAGAAAAACGGCGGCTGACAATGTGAAAAAAGGGGGCAGGCAGGGGAGAAAAAATAAAGACAAAAAAAAAAAAAAAAACATGCAGCAAGCAAACAAAAAATAAAAAAATAGGGGTATACAGCACTAAATGTTATGTAATGCTGTGTTAACCACCTCAATACTGGGCACTTTCACCCCCTTCCTTCCCAGACCAATTTTCAGCTTTCAGCGCTGTCACACTTTGAATGACAATATAGCAGTGTTAATTTCATCAAATAAAACATTTTCGCCGACTAACTTAATACCATTTTCGGCGACTAAAATAGGACTAAAACTAACACAATTGAAATGACTAAAATACGACTAAAACTAAAATGGGATTTTAGTCAAAAGACTAAAATGGGACTAAAACTAAAATGCCATTTTAGTCAAAAGACTAAGACTAAAACTAAATTGAAATTTGACGTTAAAATTAAGACTGGTCTGTAGTTTATGTTCATACCTCAATACCATAAATAATAACATATTCGATTTTTCACTACGGCAGTATATAATGAGTTTGGAAATTGTAGAGAAATGCTTAAATAATGCATTACAATTTAACTACACCCATTCGATTTTAGACGACTAAAATTAGTTTTAGTCGACTAAAATGTACTGGAGATTTAGTCGACTAAATACAACTAAAACTAAAACAATTGCAGAACGCTAAAATGGGAATAAAACTAAAATGGCATTTTAGTCCCAAGACTAAAATTAAATCGAAATTTGCTGCCAAAATTAACACTGCAATATAACGGTCAAGCTACACTGTAGGCAAAAGATTTTTTAATCTTTTTATCACAGAAATAGAGCTTTCTTTTGGTAGTATTTAATCACCACTGGGATTTTTATTTTTTTGCTAGAAAGAAAAAAGACTGATTTATTTATTTTTTTTTTAAATGCATTTTTTCTTGTTTCTGTTATAGAATTTTGCAAATAAGTAATTTCTCTTCATAAATTTTGACCAAAAATTATGCTGCTACATTTCTTTGGTAAATATAACCCAAATCAGTGTATATTATTTGGTCTGTGTGAAAGTTTTAAGCCTCGTACACACGGGACGACGATCGTGTTCAACACGTCGTACTCACGACCGTTGCATGCAGAATCGATCGTCTGTGGCGGCGCTTTCAACAGTTGAACGTACGACGGTCGTTCGTGGGAGTTGTATGTGCAGACTAGAAAACTTGGTCGTGTCAACAAGCTTGCATACGACCGTTGAGTCGTGTGTAGAGCAGCTGAGCTGTGTTCAACAAAGTTGTATTGTGCTAAACACGCATGCGCCAAGTCCACTTCAACTAACATGAAATTAGAAAGGAGCCCAAAAGGTGACGCTACTTCCTCATTATACGCTCGTTCGCTTTATCACGTTCGGCCGGCCGCAAGTTGTATGTACGACCGTCGTGTGCATGTCAGTAGGCTACATACGACCGTCAACGTACGATTCAACACGGTCGTACGCACGATCGTCGTCCCGTGTGTACGAGCCTTTAAGGCCGGCCGAACGTGATGACGCGAACGAGCGTATAATGAGGAAGTAGCGTCACCTTTTGGGCTCCTGTCTAATTTCATGTTAGTTGAAGTGGACTTGGCGCATGCGTGTTTAGCACAATACAACTTTGTTGAACACAGCTGCTCTACACACGACTCAACGGTCGTATGCGAGCTTGTTGACACTACCAAGTTTTCTAGTCTGCACATACAACTCCCACGAACGACCGTCGTACGTTCAACTGTTGAAAGCGCCGCCACAGACGATCGATTCTGCATGCAATGGTCGTGAGTACGACGTGTTGAACACGATCGTCGTCCCGTGTGTACGAGGCTTTAGAGTCTACAAGCTATGGTAGCAATCATTGAAAATTGATCACACCTGATGTACTGACAGCCTATCTCATTTCTTGAGATACTTAAGCCCCGTACACACGGTTCGACGATCGTATACAACAACAGGTCGTACTCACGACCATTGTATGCGATATCGATCGTTCGTATGCGCGATTTGAACAGTCGAACATACGACGGTCGTACAAAAGGGAGTTGTATGAGCAGACTAGAAAACAAGCTCTCATACGACCGTTGTATCGTGTGTACAGAGCAGTTGGTACAACAAAGTTGTATTGTGCAAAAGACACATGCTCCAAAGTCAGGAATGGCTGGATGCTAATTGCATGCACCTGAACGTTCTTTCTGTGCTCGTACGATCGTGTAGTGCAGTCAGTATGCTGCATACAACAGCCAACATACGATTTGCGACGATCGTACGTACGATCGTCGAACCGTGTGTACGAGGCTTAACATGTCTGGAAAGTAAAAACACCCCCCAAATGACCCCTTTTTGGAAAGTAGACAGTCCAAGGTATTTAGTAAGAGGCATGACAAGTTTTTTGAAGTTATTTTTTCCCACAATTCTTTGGAAAATTAAGAAATTATATTTTTTTCACAAAAATGTCATATTAACAAGTTATTTCTCACACACGGCATATGCATACTTTCAACTACACCCCAAAACACATTCTGATACTTGTCCTGAGTATGGCGATACCACATGTGTGAGAAGCGCAACATCCAAGTAGCACCTTCAGCCATTATTCAGGCCTTCTTCTGACACTTTTTGTTTACAAGTAAAAATCTGTATTTTTGCTAGAAAATGACTTAGAACTCCCAAACATTATATATTTTGTAGCAGAGGCCCTAGAGAATAAAATGGTGGGTTTTGCACATTTTTATGTCACACAGTATTTTTTTTTTTTCTCAAAAAGATTTTTATTGAAACAAACGCAGACTAACAGATCAGCTTTGCAACATCCAAGTAAAACTTTACAGTCCAAGTCAACAGATCATCACAGTCATATTATTTAACCAGGCAATCTTGCATATTGTAATATTTTCCCTTTGCCCCACCCACCTATAAAATTTACCTCTGGGCCCAGATTCAGCAAGTATCCACTAGGCACATAAACAACGCCTTGTTATTTTTCCTGTTACCTTTTCCCTCCCCCTTTCTTATGTTTTCACATGTGTGCAACACCAGATCCACCGGGCTGAGGCCAGGGGCATTAAACCATGGGGACCAAAGAGTGTCAAACTTCCCTGCTCTACCCCCGTGTTGGAAGATGTACTTTTCCAGTCTTAAGGTGTCCCCCATTTGAGTTATCCACTCCCTAAAAAGAAGGTGGCTCCGTGTCCTTCCAGTGTCGGAGAATAAGTTTGCGTGCCTGGAAGAGTGCTCTACCTATAGCTTGCATGTGAGTGTCCTCGATTGGTAGATCATCTAATATACCCAAGATACATGGCTTTGGGTCCCTTGGGACATCCTCCCGAAACACCCTATTAATGGTAGTCACTACCCCTGTCCAATAAAGATGGAGCTCGGGACAGCGCCACAACAAATTAATAAGATTACCATGATCTCTAAGGCATCTAGTGCACTCAGAGTTTTCCCTTAATTCCATCCTATACAACCTCGTTTGTGTATAGTGCACCCGCAAGAGAATGTAAAGTTGGGAGAGGCACTGCGCTACACTGAGGGAACACATCTGCACCGCCTGCAGGTCCTCCTCCCATTGGCCTTCTTGAAATGTGCCCACGTCACTCTCCCACAAGGTTGCCACTCCAGATGAGAAACCTTTCAAGTGTTCTTTGAGTGGGATCACCATGGGCGTAATGTGCATAATGTACAAAAGCTGTGGCATAAATACCATATTTATAAGGTTCACCCTGCCCACTGGTGACATCTTGAGCTTAGCCCACATCTTAGTTTTAGCGCGAATACGCCCCAACAAAGGAGATATATTAAGAGCTACATAATCCTGGGGATTCGACGTGACATGCACCCCCAAATGTTTAAAGGAGGTGGTCACTGGTATGTTATGGAGGCTGGTGTCCCGACTGCCCCCCCAAGCCCAATAATAGGATGGAGGATTTGCTCCAATTAATCACAAGACCATAAAATGCCCCAAACCTTGTGATAACCGACATGGCTTCCCTCTGGGATTCAGCCGTGTCCCCCCAGTAGTAGCATAGTGTCATCAGCACAGAGCATCAGTTTTTCATGCAGCTCGCTATATCTAAAGCCTCGGATTAAAGGGTTTGCATGAATTATTGCCGCCATGGACTCTATGGCAACGGAAGGCCCAAACCCAAACTTCTGCATTGTGGCCCATAAATATTGCTACTCTATGCTGTCGAACGCCTTATGGGCGTCCAACAACAGCAGGACCCTGTCCCTTATATTGTCAGCCTGCTACTGCATATTGACGTACAGTCTGCGGAGATTAATTGCTGTGGATCTCTCGGGTATAAAGCCTGATTGGTCCTCATGAATGATGGGCGATATGTCCTTATTCAATCTCATGGCCAGTGCTTTGGCCAATATCTTGATATCCACTTGTAGAAGGGATATGGGCCTATATGAACTCGGTTCTAGGGGATCCTTTCCTGGTTTAACCACTTCAATACTATGCACTTAGAACACTTTCTTACCAGACCAATTTTCAGCTTTCAGTGCTGTTGCGCTTTGAATGACAATTGCACAGTCGTGCGACGCTGTATCCAAACAAAGTTTTTATCATTTTGTTCCCACAAATAGAGCTTTCTTTTGGTGGCATTTCATCACCCCTGCGGTTGTTATTTTTTGCGCTATAAACAATAAAAGACCGAAAATTTTGAAAAAAAAAAAGAATTCTCTATTTCAGTCACAAAACTTTGTAAATAAGTAAATTTTCTCCATCACTGATGGGCACTGATGAGGCTACACTGACAGGCACTGATGTGGCAGTACTGATTGGCACTGATGAGATGGCACTGATGAGGTGGCACTGATTATGAGGCACTTATATGCAGCAATGATGAGCACTGTTAGGCGGCACTGATAAGCAGCACTGACGGGCACTGATATGCAACACTGACGGGCACTGATATGCAGCACCGACGGACACTGATAAGCGGCACTGATGGGCACTCATAGACGGTACTGATTGGCACTCATAGGCGGCACTGGGCACTGATAGGTGGCACTGATGGGCACTGATAGGTGGGCACTAGTAGGTGGCACTGGTGGGCACTGATATGTGGCACTGGTATGCACTGATAGGGGCACTGGTACACACTGATAGGGGCACTGGTGAGCATATGTACTAAAAGGGGCCCATTCCCTGGTGGTCTAGGGTGGTCTCCCCGGTGATCCAGATCGGCTCCCTGGTGGTCCCTGGTCGGCTCCCTGGTGGTCCTGGGTGGGCACATTGCTGGTGGTCCCTGCGCAAGCTCCCCGGTGGTCTAGTGTGGCGATCCTAGGGGGGGCTGTGCTGATAAATCATCAGCACAAACCCCCCTGTCAGGAGAGCAGCCGATCGGCTCTCCACTACTCAGGTCTGCAGATCCGAGTACAGGAAAGCCGATAAACGGCTTTCCTGTGTTACACTGTGACCAGCTGTGATTGGTATTGGCTGATCACATGGTAAAGTGCTTCGGTTGGAAGCACTTTACTGAGATCGGTAATGCAGGGGATCAGACTGACCCCCCACACCACCGATCGCCGCGATGCGCGCCCCCCAGGGCTTGTTATCCTGAGGACGTCATATGACGCCCAGCCAGGATAACTGAACCACTTCCCGGCCGTCATTCTGCATACGGCGGTCGGGAAGTGGTTAAGAAGGAGAACAATGTTAGCCCTTGTTATGGACTCAGGAAGGACCTGACCTTCTCTGGCAGCGTTGAAGACCCTTAAGAGGTGAGGTAATATGACTGCTTCATACTGTTTAAACACCTCCACTGGGAGTCCGTCCTCCCCAGGAGCCTTAGAGTTAGAAAAGGATTTAAGTGCATTGTACAACTCTTCCTCAATTATAGGGGAGTCTAGTGCCTGACGTTGGGATACTGACAAGGAGGGTAACTCTATGCTCTCCAGGAAGTCCTTCAGTTCCTCCAGTGTGTAGTCTTGCCTAGAACGGTAGAGATCTGAGTAGTACTCTACCAGTTCATGCATGATGTCATTCGGGTCATTTATCACCCTCCTCCTACTAGTACGTATAGCCCCAATGGAGGGGGTAGTCTGATTTGCTTGAACAATTTTAGCCAACATCCTGCCCGTCTGCTCCCCTTCCTCATAAAACGCCAGCCTGCTGAAAAACCTTTTCCTGTCTGCTGCTGATGTGGCCAGGCCATCTACTGCCGCCTGTGCAGCCATCCAAGCTTCTTTTGTGACTTCTGAGGAGTCAGCTATGAACTCTGCCTCCAGGCGATGGACCCGCTGGACAGCCTGCTCCTTCTGGAGTTGGGTGTGCTGCTTAATTGTGTTGACCTCTGTTAGAAATACGCCTCTCAGGAATGCCTTAAATGCATCCCAAGAGATTAGGGGGTTAGTATGGTCCCTGTTAGTCTGCCAATATGCAGATATTTCCGCAGTGATCCTGTCAGGGGAGGGGAAAAGATTCAGCCAAAAAGCGTTAAGCTTCCATGGGGTTCTCGGGAGGGTCGAGGCAGTCCCAACGTTTAACGGACTACCAATGGGGAATGATCGGATATGCCTCTGACTAAGTAATGTATGTCTTGAATTAAGGGTGAGGCAGCTGGGGTGCATAGGCACAAATCAATTTTAGACAGGGATAAATGGGACTTAGAGACGCATGAAAATTGCTTTTGCATAGGATTGCGAGACCGCCATGGGTCTGTCCATCCCACTTCCTCAATGAATTTCTGTAGTGTGGTATGCAGGTGCCTAGTCCCCACCCCAGGGGGAGGGTGTTTATCAAGCATGGGATCAAAATAGCCGTTAAGGTCCCCAATTAGGAAAAAGGGAATCTCAGGGTTACCCAGCTGATACATCAGAAGAGTTCTCAATACTGCAGGGCTAAAAGGAGGCGGTATATATACTGTTGCAAGAATGCATTTAACTTGAAACACTCTACATAACAATATGACATATCTCCCTTCCGAATCAATCAATTTGTCAGACTGCTGAAAATTCAGGGATCGATGTACCAGGACACTCACCCCCCGAGACTAGGAGGTGTGAGTGGAGTGATACCCCGAGCCCACCCATGCGAACTTCAAGCACAACATAGTGTCCGGCACCAAAGGTGTTTTCTCTGGTCTCAGATGCCCCTAACATTTCATAATATCACCGGTACCGACGCCATTCCCACAACATTTAACAATCCATGTAAGCAGGATAATTAGCAAATGTACATGTGTCAGTCTGTGCTTGATCAGGCACTTGTAAGTTAGGGGCTGAAGTGTGCCTCCGGTATAGGACAGCCTCTAGGGGGGCAAGGTTTCTCACCAACTGTTGTGTGACCTGAGACAAAATTTATGGAGATCATACGTAGATGGAAGCTGCACAAAAGTCACAGTGAACCAACAAATATCATTAATGCTGTCAGTGTTATAGTGAGGTATAGATCTCCCCCCGAATGAGGGAGTCTCCTCCAGGGGAATGGAAATAGATGGTGCGTCAGTTGGATAGGGAGCAATAGGCTTCCCGTGAAACAACAACCTGGAGTTGGATAGAACGTCCCATCTTACCAGTCGTAGGAGAAGGAGACCAAGAACCATGCACCTTACCCCTAATTTGTAATCCACAGGTTTTTCCAATCGCATAAAGAATTCTTGCTCGCAGTGGAAACAGGATAACTAAATCTCCTGGCCGGATCGTCAGAATTCTTGATGGGGGAATGGCAAGTTTGATCAATCCTCTCCCCCTGTATCTCGGTGGGCTTGTGGTAGTAGATGCTCGTTGGTATCCAGTCAGTTGGAGGCCTCCATGGCTGAGTCAAAAAAATGAGCTTGACCCCTAGTCTGCACACGGAGCTTGGCAGGGAACAGCATGGAATAGGTGGCCTGAAGACGCTGTAGCCATTTCTTGACCTCCGCAAATTGTGCTCTGCGGCGCTAGACATTGAAAAATCAGGGTAGAAAGAGATTCAAGTTCCGTTAAACTGAATGTTCTGATGTTCTCTGGCCAGGCGAAACACAATTTCTTTATCTTTGAAATTCAGAAGTCTAGCCAAAAGAGTGCGGGGTGGATGGCCTGGCGGCAATAGGCATAGGTGGAAATCTGTGGGCCCGCTCCACAGTATACCGGGGAGTGAATGCCTCCTTCCCAAATACGTCCTGAAACCGCTGTTCCACAAAATCTGGGAGCCCCACAATGCGGATATTATTCTGCCTCAGGCAATTTTCAATGTCATCGGTTTTAAGACCAGTAGTTTTAGCAATGCGCCCTGTGGATTGAACATCTCTCAGCAATGGTGGTAATTTGTCTTCTAAGTCACTGATGAGGCCTTCAGCTGCCATGGTGCGCTCTCTTATTTTTTGTATGTCATGGCGGATCAGCCCAAACTCCTCCTTTAGGCCCCAGACATGATCCTTAAGTACATCAACTGATGCTGTGCATTTTTGGACTGCCCTGAGTATTTCAGCCAGGGTGGGCTGCTCATTGTCTTCCTCCCCCTCCAGTCTGTAGCATGCTGATCACTAGTTCCAGAGGGGCCCTGCAGAGACCGAGTCTCTTCCTGGTCAGCGTGAAAGATTGCTGGGGTGGCGCCCAAATCCTCCTCCCGGGGCATCTCTGCAGGTCCATTCAGCTTTTGGGCATAATACAGAATGTCCCATGGGGGGTCTTTCCCAGTGGCTTTGGGGGTTTTTAGAGGCTTACTGGCCGTTTTTTGTGTCTCTCCATGCGGGCACTGGGAGGAAGCTGCTGCTGCGCCATTTTGGGAGTCTGGCTGCACGCCGTCTCCCTTCTGCTTGCGGGTCACCATGCTGCTTGATTTTAATAAATTTCAATGCACACAAAAACAATATAATACCCACATTTTTGGTAAAATATAAAATATGGTGTCGCGCCAGGTAAACAGATGCCAAACATATCACGCTTTAAAATTGCACACGCTTGTGAAATGGCGCCAAACTTCAGTATTTGAAAATCTCCATAGGTGACGCTTTATAAGCCTTTATTCATTACCAGTTAAGAGTTACACAGGAGTTCTGGGGATGAAACTACTGCTCTTGTTCTGACGTTCGCGGTGATACCTCACATGTGTGGTGCGATCGCTGTTTAAATATGCGTAAGGGACCAACGTGTGCATTCACCTATGCACGCGAGTGTGGGGGAGGGGCGGGGCGCTGTAAATGTTTTATTTATTTATTAATGTGACACTGGTACACTGACAGATGTTTATCAGCCACCAGCGGACTCTGGAAGATGTTGATCGATCACCGGCGGTGATAAGGGATGTGATGTGGGACAGACAGATGACAGATGTGATGGGGGACATACAGATGTTTTGTGCACTGGTACAGATGTGATGGGGTCAAACAAATGTTTTGTGCACTGTGACAGATGTGATGGGGGACAGACAGATGTTTTGTGCACTGTGACAGAGGGTATGGGGACAGACAGATGTTTTGTGCTCTGGTACAGATGTGATGGGGACAGACAGATGTTTTGTACACTGTGACAGATGTGATTGGCACAGACAGATGTTTTGTGCATTGTGACAGATGTGATGGGACAGACAGATGTTTTGAGCACTGTGACAGATGTGATGGGGACAGGCAGATGTTTTGTGCTCTGTGACACGTGATGGGGACAGACAGATGTTTTGTGCGCTGTGACAGATGTGATGGGGACACACAGATGTTTTGTGCACTGTGACAGATGTGATGGGGACAGGCAGATGTTTTGTGCGCGGTGACAGATGTGATGGGGACAGGCAGATGTTTTGTGCACTGTAACAGATGTGTTGGGAACAGACAGATGTTTTGTGCACCGTGACAGATGTGATGGGGAAGACAGATGTTTTGTGCACTGTGACAGATGTGATGGGGACAGACAGATGTTTTGTGAACTGTGACAGATGTGATGGGGCAGGCAGATGTTTTGTGCACAGTGACCGATGTGATGGGGACAGACAGATGTTTTGTGCACTGTGACAGATGTGATGGGGACAGACAGATGTTTTGTGCACTCTGAGAGATGTGATGGGGACAGACAGATGTTTTGTGCACTGTGACAGATGTGATGGGGACAGGCAGATGTTTTGTGCACTGTGACAGATGTGATGGGTTAGGCAGATGTTTTGTGCACAGTGACAGATGTGATGGGGACAGGCAGATGTTTTGCACTGTGACAGATGTGATAGGAAAAGACAGATGTTTTGTGCACTGTGACAGATGTGATGGGGACAGACAGATGTTTTGTGCACTGTGACAGATGTGATGGGGACAGACAGATATTTTGGGCACTGTGACAGATGTGATGGGGACAGACAGATGTTTTGTGCACTGTGACAGATGTGATGGGAACAGACAGATGTTTTGTGCACTGTGACAGATGTGATGGGGCAGACAGATGTTTTGTGCACTGTGACAGATGTGATGGGGACAGGCAGATGTTTTGTGCTCTGTGACACGTGATGGGGACAGACAGATGTTTTGTGCGCTGTGACAGATGTGATGGGGGCAGGCAGATGTTTTGTGCACCATGACAGATGTGACGGGGACAGACAGGTGTTTTGTGCACGGTGACAGATGTGATGGGGGACAGACAGATGTTTTGTGCACTGTGACAGATGTGATGGGGGACAGACAGATGTTTTGTGCAATGTCACAGATGTGATGGGGACAGGCAGATGTTTTGTGCACTGTGCCAGATGTGATGGGGCAGACAGATGTTTTGTGCAATGTGACAATGTGATGGGGACAGGCAAATGTGTTGTGCACTGTGACAGATGTGATGGGGACAGACAGATGTTTTGTGCACTGTGACAGATGTGATGGGAACAGACAGATGTTTTGTGCTCTTAGACAGATGTGATGGGGAAGACAGATGTTTTGTGCACGGTGACAGATGTGATGTGGGACAGACAGATGCTTTGTGCACTGTGACAGGTGTGATGTGGGACAGACAGATGTTTTGTGCACTGTGACAGATGTGATTGGGGCAGACAGATGTTTTGTGCTCTGTGACAGATGTGATGGGGACAGGCAGATATTTTGTGCACTGTGACAGATGTGATGGGGACAGACAGATGTTTTGGGCACTGTGATAGATGTGATGGGGACAGACAGATGTTTTGTGCACTGTGACAGATGTGATGGTAACAGACAGATGTTTTGTGCACTGTGACAGATGTGATTGGGGCAGACAGATGTTTTGTGCACTGTGACAGATGTGATGGGGTCAGGCAGATGTTTTGTGCACTGTGACAGATGTGATGGGGGACAGGCAGATGTTTTGTGCACTGTGACAGATGTGATGGGTACAGACAGGTGTTTTGTGCACTGTGACAGATGTGATGGGGGCAGACAGATGTTTTGTGCACAGTGACGATGTGATGCGGGCAGGTAGATGTTTTGTGCACTGTGACAGATGTGATGGGAACAGACAGATATTTTGTGCACCTTGACAGATGTGATGGGAACAGACAGATATTTTGTGCACTGTGACAGATGTGATGGGGACAGACAGATCTTTTGTGCACTGTGACAGATGTGATGGGGACAGACAGATGTTTTGCT